>APFE031116452.1:26214-99262 GCA_000404065.3 Pinus taeda
AATATATAGAGATAGTTCATTTCAAACCATTTGATCCCGATCTATCCTTAGATCTTGTTCTCCATCAACCAGTGAGATCCCTCTTTAGCTCAGATCCAGATCTGCACCATAACCCAATCACAGTATTCTAGATCTAGTACTTTATCAGATATTCAAATAATTCAGATGATGCTTTGCGAAATGATCTCCTTCCTCTTTTATAGTCTTAGGCCTTTCACAATACCACGGTCCAAAACTATATTAACACAATACCACGGACCAAATACTTGGGATCAACAATTTTGGATGCAATACCACAGACCAAAACCATAGGATAAAAAATTGTCAGACTAATACCATGAACCAACCATGAAAGTGTGTGAGATCAACACTTTTGGATGCAATACCACGAACCAAAACCATAGGATCAAAAACTATCAGACTAATACCATGAACCAACCATGAAAGTGCGTGAACGTTTCTCCACATGAAATAATTTTTTCTTTGCATAAAAGTTTGTGAACTTTTCTCTACATGAAATAAACTTTTCTCTGCATAAAATTCCGTGAACTTTTCTCTACATGAAATAAACTTTTCTCTGCATAAAATTCTGTGAACTTTTCTCCACATGAAATAAAATTTTCTCTACATAAAAGCCTGTGAACGTTTCTCTACATGAAATAAACTTTTCTCTGCATAAAAGTCCGTGAACATTTCTCCACATTAAATAAACTTTTCTCTGCATAAACGTCTGTGAACGTTTCTCCACATGAAATAAACTTTTCTCTGCATAAAAGTTCGTGAACTTTTCTCTACATGAAAGAAAATTTTATCTTCATGAAAGTGCGTGAACTTTGCTGCACTATATCATCTGAGTGATTTTCCATCAAGGACAACACTTGTCTCATAATGCCAACAATCTCCTCCTTTGGACTTGATGGCAAGGCTAACTTGTCACACGTAGAACTATCATCTGATTCTTTTGAGTTGTCCTGCACCCCAGGCATTCAGTCACATCTGGTATCTCTTCTTAAAGATTCATCTAGTTATAACTAAGTGATATCATCTTCTATGAGTGGGTTGCCATCAAGTACAACACATGCATCATAATTCCAACACTATGTAGACTCACTTAGGTGAGGGATGAACTTAGAGGAGTCACAGAGATTGTGCCATCATCTAAACTTCTAAGCTTAGCACTCCTTAGTCTTCTAAAGTCCTAACACAACTATTAAGATTCATTTAATGGAAGAGACAAGCTCCCAGATTGGGAGAGACTTTGGTTTGACTTGGTGTATGAGGAGATTAGAAAAAACATTGGAGATGGAGAGTCAACGAGAACTGACGAGGAAGAAAAATTTTCCTTAGTTGGAAAAAGAAATAACTACAAAGGCAGGAAGGCCTAAGGAAAAACATAATCCAACCAAAACCATGGCAAGAAGAAATACCTCAATAAAGTTAAATGCTTTCACCGCCATGAGTATGGACACTATGCAACCAAGTTTCCATACAAGAAATCATTTAAGAAGTCTTCAACGGGAGCAGGAGGAGATGCTCTCACATCACAATTCGAGTTGGATTTCACGCTCATTTCTTGCATGGAAAGTAATATACAAGGTAGTGTATGGTACATAGACTATGGTGCTTCATTTCATATGACATGAAATAAGGAATTCTTCAAAAAATTAGAGGATAAGGACCTACAACTAAATGTAGATCTTGGAGATGATGGAAGGTATAGTACCAAATTATTGGCACTGTCACCTTTAAGAGGGAGTTAGGCTCCCATCTTCACCTAAATAATGTAATGTATGTGCTTGGTCTAAAGAAAAATCTAGTTTCTGTAGCTATACTTGAAGAAAGAGGATATGGTGTGGTGTTTAGTAGAGGGAATGTTTATCTGAAGCATGTTGCTACTGGACAAGTAAAACACATTTATTTTTTGGTTAAAAATATCTATAACATAGAGATGGTTGCATGTATTGTATTGAGTAGCAATGCGGAACATGTTCAGGGTCGAGATGTTGGATGGATCTGGAATAGGCACATAGGACACCTACACCATGGAACTTTGACAATAATGCATAATATCACCACTGGACTTCCAAAATTAACTCTTGATGAACATGATGTTTGGAAGGGATGCACTCTTGGAAAATATGTTAAATACTCCTTCCAGGGGCAAGACAGCAGAGCTAGAGCCATCTTGGAGCAAGTTCATTCAGATGTGTGTGGACCATTTCCCATAGTATTAACTACAAAGCACATGTATTATGTGATCTTTATTGATGATTTTTCCTGCAAATGTTGGATATATTTCATGAATATGAAAGATGAGGTTAATTCAAAGTTTGTTGAATTTAAAGCCTTAGTTGACAATGATACTGGAAATAAAACCAAATCCATGAGAATTGATAATGGAGGAGAGTATGTGTCTAATGACTTCAAATAATTATTTTCGAATTAGCATATTAGAAGGGAGTTGATTGTACCCCACAATACACAAAAAAATGGGTTTGCAGAGATAAAAAATAGAAGTATTATAGGTGAATCTAGAGCAATGTTTCATGACTAGGGATTGTCACTATCCCTATGGGAAGAAGCTTGCAACACAAGTTTTTATTTGTAGAATAAGATCCCTCACAAAATTATTTGAATGGTTACACCTTAAGATGTTTCCTCTGGAAGGAAGTCAGATGTCTCCAACTTTCACATTTTTGGATCCATAGTTTATTTTCATGTCTCCAAGGATAGCAAGAAAAAGTTGGAACCCACTACAGAGAGGGGGATCTTTGTACAATACATAAAGAAACCTCATATTTAGTAGGTGTACATGCCCTTACTTAGGATGACTATTATGAGGAGGGATGAGAGATTTGATGAGGATAAATCCATGAGGTTTTCTCTAGAGTGAGAGTGTTGTTGGTTGTGGATCCTAATTATCTTCCTGATTTGTAAGTCTTATTTATTTGGGTGTATACCCCAGGAATACTATACACCCCTCCATTCAGGGGGTTGCAGGGGGACTTGTAACCGCCAAGGTGTCTAGGGGGGGGGGTGTTACACAAAAAATTGTCACCATGCCTTTCTACAGTTTGTGTGACTCCATCAACACTCATACATACCTCCTTTGCAAGTCTTAAACCTTAGCTCTTCATGTCAAGCCTTGAAAATGGGAGAAAGACCCTCAAAATATCTTAAATCTTGGTTTCACACTTTCTCCTAGCATTGCCTGTGGTGCTACACCTAATGGTCATGTTTCCTGCGAACCTGACTGCTCTGTATATTGAGTAATGGGTACGAACCCCTGTAAAAGTTAAAACGACATGAGTTCATTCTTAAAAACTCATCTTGGGTCACTTCTATACACTTCTAGAAGGAATATTACGCTGGCAAGTCTGCTCCACCTTGGTTCATCCATTCCATAACTAAGGGAGCTAACTCCATGATATGAGGTTCTTATCCCATTGAAGTAGGAACTTATCCCTTCAATGGTGGACCTGCAACTTCCTCCATTTGCGCTATAAATTCATACATTGGGCTGGTTGTAGGAGAGGTTGAAAGCTGAAGATTCTTGAGGGTAAATGCTGTTGAAAACTAGGATTCCTTTTTGAGCTTGTGAGAGGAGAGATCACATACCTTTCATGTCATTTGGGAAGTCAGTGAGGCTTGTCAAAGTAGAGGAGACTCCTGTTGGACCTTGGAAAGAACTTGTGCAACATCAAGGAAAAGGTTGTAAGGTTCTTTTATTCATGAAGTTAATACAATCAAGTTTGTTTTTCTCAATGAACTGCCTCTAATGGTTTATTTTATGAGTTCCTTGATCTTCATAATGAACACGTTTTGTTATACACAGGTATGCTTTGATGTGTGCTTGTCTGTGTATGCAAGTTATTAAACGAGAACTGCTTGAAGCTGTTGGGATAAAACTACCTCAAACAAGCATTGGACCGAGGTAGGGTCTGTTACACCTCTTAGTATTCATTAATGAATTAAAACATGTTTAAAGAAAAGTAGATTTGCTTGTGCTCTTTGTTGCTAGATATCATTAGATACTAGGGAGATCGGTCTTGTCCACAAGAACGATTTATTCGACCAACAAATTGGCGACTCCACTGGGGACTGGTTTGGTTTGGATTTTGATATGTCTTTGCTTTGACCTGAGAAACTTAAGTTTTTTTTTTTTTATTTTGTCTTGATTTGTGTTAGTTTGGGTACTGGTTAAATCCTAGTTGGATTTTTATTTTTTGAAATTTTGGAAGAGGACCGCATCCTCTGAGTTAGTTACAGTGCAGACCTACCTGCACTATTACAGTGTAACACAAAGCGGCACCGCACCTGGTTCTACTAGATGCCTGCGAACCCCTGTCAAAAATTTGAAAAATCTAAGATCCATATACCCAGTTAGGTTTATTTTTTATCCATAGTTGTTAGTATATGCCTAGACCTGCACTTGTCTTGACAAAAGTTCCTTGTGAGTTAGTTTTCATTGGCATTCTTGTTTGGAGTGATTTTCTAGGAAGTTTTGTCTGTTGGATTGGTTTTTGCTTGGTCTTTGTAGTAACTCAGAGATCTGAAGCCTTAGAGCCTTAGATCACCCTGGTCTCTCTGGTCTTCTTGCTGAGTTTGACCAACTTATGAAATCTATCCATGAAGAGGTCTAGATCCCATTTGTCTCTTTTGCAAAACTTTGATTGAACTTGATTAAAGTTTCGAATTTCATTTTTCTATTAAAATATAATTGGATGTATTTTATTCGTTTGTTGAGCTGAACAAATTGATCCTTAGTTAGCTGAAACACTAAGTTGAGCATCCTCAAAAACATTTCAAGTTTCTTTTCAATCCATTTTCGTTTAGATCTCAAGATTAGATCATAGTTTTGAGTTTTTCGTAGAAATTATACAAGCTTGTTGAAAATTTGTTTTCAATAGTTTTTTAGAGTTTTTCTAGAAATCTTAAAAGCTCTCTTAAAGAAATTGCTTATTCTTGTAGTTGTTGATTGTTGAAAAGAAAAGGGTTTTCTATGGGCATCATTAGTAGTCTCGTTTTTAAAGTTCTTTGCAAAAGAAAAAAAGTTTCCTTTCAGTTGTATGTTAAGAGAAAGATTTGATTTGCAAAGCATTGCATTTTTGACTCTTGCTTAGCTACAAATTCATTGAAAAGGAAAAGGAATTGTTATCATCTTAGGTGCATTTTTAGTGCTTTGGAGTCAAGTCTTCATACCATAAAGTTTCATCTTCGCACCCATTGACTTAAGGAACAAACAATAAAATTAACGCTTAATTAAAATCAATCTAGCAATCTTTTTATTTTCTAGGGCTCTTTTCACCAACATAGCTTAGGCTAGTATCTTGGAGTAGGGAGTAATTAACTCTCCAAGGTAGTTTAAACAAACAAGTAGTCGATCTTGCGGTAGGAAGAAAATCCAATTGTTACATCTATGCTCTGAGAAAGCTCCTCTTAAAGGAGAAGCAAGAGATCATATTTGAACTAGTGTGCGAATTAATCCTTCCTCATTGGGAACGATAAAAGATATTCACGTATTAAAAATGGTAAACCTCAGATTAACCATTGTCGAGGAGCCTAGGGTCACTTGTTGGTAAACCTTGGATTATGTCAAGGAGCCTTCAAGGGGATGGAGCTTGTTACTCTACCCTTGCGTGTGTATCGGATTGTAGACTATTCCCCCAGGTATATTTGTTTTCGTTGGTGACCTTAGTGACCATAATCTTTAGGATTCTTTCCTAGGTAATGATGGAGGGAAGGTCCCACTATACCTGGAGCAGACATCGACTAGAATCACTTGGACTCTCTGGGGGGTTATCTTCACTCGAGACGGTTATAGTGGAGAAACTTGTGCTAGTCTGTTTCATTAAGTAGGTTGTCAGGGTAACTGTTCCAACCGCCATTTCTGTATTGAATTCTGCGACGTTGGATTTCATCACCAACTAGTGTTTTCGATCCGGAAAGATATTGTTTGTGTGTGGTTTGATCTCATAGATTTGTTAGGTGTATGCTTCAAATTGTTTGGTTCTTTAGAGACTTTAGGTGTTTTTCTTGAGATTTTTCTTTGTTTTCATGTGAGGTAATTAAATTAATCGTGGTTGAATTACCAAGACAATCCCGTCGACTACGGGGGAAACCTCCCGAATTTACACCAAGTCACTGGAAAGCCTGCGAGCCTTTGACACACCTAGTTAAAGTAGGGTTGGGTTATCGAAGGCCAGAGAGTCTTCGTTGATTGTACATCCTGATCATGTAGTGCACGCAACAAAACATATTTCTGAACCGATTTCATTTTCCGAGGTTACTGGTAGTATTACTCCTACTAGCTCATTAGCCGAAGAACCTGAAATCTCTGAACCTGAAACTGAAATTGCTGCTACTCCATCTTCAGTATTTGCTTCTCCTGTTTCTAGTGGTCCTAGTTCACCCAGAGTAGAAAATATTATTACCAAGAATCTTCCTTCTGGACTCATTTCCATTGAAGAAATTGTAAGTTTGAGTCTGAACGAAGGTATAAGCATCCCTAAAAATCAACCGACTATTGAACTTAGGGAGCGTGAGTCTATTTTCTACAGTCCCATTAGAGGTGATGCTTGGTATATTTCGTTGACCAATTTCTTAGAAAATCCATGTCTCGCGTCTTCACCACCTCAATTTCCTTTCCATCCAACACCCAGAGGTTATTATCCTCCTTTGAATATGTTGAGACAATCATCCTTGTTTACTCAGACGCCAGAAACCTTCTTACATGGCGGTCCTTCTGTTCCTCTTGGGTATCAGTTTGTATCTGGTACGTTTTCAGGAGATTCTTCTCGACCCATCGATTATGCCGTATCTCCTGGTCATAATGGAACTAAACCATTAAGTGTCTAAGATATTCTTATGATGTCTGGTACTACTCCTAATCTGCAACCTCAAGGTAGTTCAATACCGTCTGGGGGGCAGCCGCAAGGTAATCCAATACTGCCTAGGGGGAAACACCAAGGCAGTCCGTTACCACCTGGGAGCAATGTCAAGGACAGTATCTCCCTACGGGACAGTATTTTCCTCAAGGTCAACCCTAGTACCAATATGTACCTCAAGGTCAACCCCAGTATCAATATGTGCCTCAAGGTCAATACCAGCCTCAAGGTCAGTACCAACCCCAAGGTTAGTACCAACCTCAAGGTCAGTACCAACCTCAGGGTCAATATCAACCTCAAGTTTTTTGACCACCTTCAGGTCAATCATTTGTTCAAGGACCCGGAAATGTACCATATAATTATCAATCTTACACTCAACTTGGTTTTGGTCCTCAATACGCTCAACCTGTTATGGGTCCATACCCCGAAATGAACGTGGTGTGGGATCAACAGACTCCATAACCCAGTGTACAATTGTCATCTCAATCTGGACAGTCTTTTGTTTCTAGTTCACCCCAGCAACTTGTCCAGCCTACTACTCAAACTGCTACACTTGGGGCAGCTCAACAGTCTGGGCCTAGTTCGCCTCAAACTCCGTCCCAAACGTCTGCTGGAACTGTTGTGGCTTCTGTTCAATCCACTCCACCCATTTCTGGAGTATCAGTGTCTCCAGTTTCTACAGCTCCTGTATCAACTCCTCAGGCCTCTTTACCCCAGTCTAGACCTACAATCTAGACTCCGGTTTCCATGCCTGTAGGACAACCTGGGCCTAGTATGGTTGTTACAAGTCAACCACAATTTACTTATCAACCATACCAGGGGCAGTACCAATACGGTCCCACTGTGCAGAACCTGGCTTATCAGTATCAACCTTACCCTGGGTATACGTATCAACGACCTCAACAACCCCAGTATGGTCTGGTTAATCATGGTTTTCCAGGAGGATATACTATCCCAAATGCGAATCCGATACCAAGCTATCCTGGATATCCTCCTCCTCGGGCTGGTCTTATGACCCCAAGTTTTCGGGATCCGAACCGTCAGTTACCGTTTATAGCAAATTTGGATTTGCCTGACTTTTCATGCCTTATGAACGATCCCATCAATTATCTTCCATTTTGGCCGCCAATGTCGAATAAGTTGCCGAGTGATATACCAAAGTTTGAGGGGAAGCCAGGAGAGGATCCGTCTAATCATATGATGACTTACCATCTCTGGTGTGCATCGAATTCCATTATAGATGATTCAATTCATCTTCATCTTTTTCAACGCACTTTGATTGGCCTTGCAGCCAAGTGGTACATTGAGTTGCCACGAGGCTCTTTTTATAATTTTAGTGAGTTAGCCACTTCCTTCCTTAGTCATTTCTAGCTGCCATTCCGATATGACAATGGCATAGAATTATTAACTTCATTAAATCAGTCGACGTCCACCTATATTTCAGATCATATTCATGAGTGGTGACGTCGACGTCATTTAGTGAAAGTTTTTATCTCGGACCAAATTTTGGCAAAATGGTTTGTAAAATCATTATTACCCAAAATAATTGAAGATGTAGCTAAGGCAGGGGTAGTTATAGAAGAGCAAGTAATTGCTCAAGCTCAATACCTTGACTTAGTTTATACGCAGTCAGGTACGTTACATGAAAAAATCCCAACCTTCCAAAACAAAATCAAATAGCTGCTCCTCCCTCAGGGTCTCATGCCACTGATGGTATGATTGGTACTGTTAATACTAAAAGTAATAAGAAATCCTCCAAGAATTCTTCTCCTATTATAACTTTACCAGATTCCCCTAAGGGAGAGTCTTCACATGAAATTTCTGTCGATGTTCATGTTGTAGAATCATCCACGACCAAATCAAAATTTAATGGCAAGAAGAAAGGTAAGAAGAAGAATAAGGAGAACTCTAAGGAGAAATCCAATAAACCTGAATCCACTGACGAGAAATGAAAACCTCGATATCCTTGTCTCATCTGCGATGAGGAGAACTTTACAAGGGATTGTCAACATCGTGCTGAGGTTGCGAAAATCGTCAAAGGTTCACAAACACCTACTGTTTTGAAGGATCCTTTTCCAAATCAAGACAGTAAAATGATAGGTTCTTCCTCTAGTGCCTCGGAAGATCCCATAATGATGATGTCACATGTAAGGATTGTGACACGATCATAATATTACGGGAATAAAAGTCCTCTTGGTGGTAAGGAAGCTGAATCTTCTAATTCCAATCCATCAACCTCAGCTCCGTCTGGTTCTGATCCACTAAAGATCGAGAAACCAAATCCCAACTTAATAATCAAACCGCCCGCTAAGGGTACACTTTGAAAGTCAGCTTTTAATCCACATGTGAGAGCTTCTCAGAACTATAACATTGTTGAAGATTTAGTTGTTTCACCTTCAACAATGTCGGCTTTGGAAGTGTTGCAATCATGTCCAGCACAGCGTAAAATGCTACTGTCGGCTATAGGAGCCGTTGATCTTCAGGACTCAAACCTCATAGTCTTTGATTTAGAAAATAGTACACCTCATCTTCCTCATCAAATGGCTTTCCAGATTCCAGTGTTAGTCAAAACCAGACCTTGTTTTAGGACTGTGATTGATGAGGGAGCTTCCACGTGTATTATGTCGATACAGTGTTGGAAAACCCTTGGTTCTCCTACACTTAATCAATCCCCGACGATTCTAAAGGCCTTTGACGGCCGAGTGTTTCATCCTTATGGCATATTACAAGACTTACCTATAGGGGTTGAAGGAAGAACTGTTAATCTAGATGTGGAGGTGGTTGATGCCCCTCTAGATTACAACCTTCTTTTGGGTCGTAGCTGGTCTTACGCCACGACTGCTGTTGTTTCATCGGTCTTTCAGCTTATTAAGTTCCCACATAATGGAAATATCGTAACAGTAGATCAGTTAACTTATTTTTCGTCTGACCCATCCTCTGCTGAGAGTATTCAACATGTTGGAAAAACCACTATCCCTTATAAGGATGTTGGAGTAGGATTAGTTAAAGATTTCGGTTTACTCGAAAGTTTTTCATTTCCTCCTCCCAACGTACAGTCTCCTTTCGCAACCATTCATAAGATTTTGTTAGAATCCATTGTTCTTGACGATCCTTGGATTGTTCCATTTGATTCCAAGGTGGACTCTCTTGGCGATGCCATGCCTTTGAGTCCCTTTGAAGTTGCTTATCAGACAGTACAGTCGTTTTCCGACTCAAATTCAACCAATATTGATCTAGTGAATGAGATCAATGGGAAATCACTTTCAATCTCAACCTCAGAGTCAACAACCTTTTCAGAAACCGTTCACACTGATGAACAAATTTGGGAACTGTTGTCTGTTAATGCATTACCATGGGAAGATCTTCATCATTGGTCTTCGTTTTTACCTAAGATTGATCATTTTGAAAATGATTTTTCATCCATTTTTAATGTTGAATATGTCAAAGAACCACAGAATCCATTGACACATCCTGATTCTGAACAAAATTTATCTAATATTTCTCGCATGGTTCCTATCGACATTTCAGTCAAACATGGGATTGTTGAAAACATTCACATAGGTGCTTCTTGTACGGACACTGAAGTCAACACATATAAAGCCCTATTTCAAGAATTCTACGACGTGTTTGCCTGGTCCTATGAGGAAATTCCAAGAATTGATCCTTCAATCATTGTTCATGAGATCAAAACCTACCCAGATGCTAAACCTGCCCGCCAACGGTTGCATCAAATACATCCACGAAAAGCTGCTGCCATTAAAACAGAAGTTGAGAAATTACTTAAAGCAGGTTTCATTTATCCAATTCCTTTAATAGATTGGGTATTGAATATTGTTCCAGTTAACAAAAAATAAGGGACAATAAGAATATGCATCGACTATAGGGATATTAATCGTGCTTGTCCCAAGGACAACTATCCCATGCCCTATATCGATCAAATTGTCGATGATTGTGCCGGCAGTGAAATTTTCTCCTTTATGGATGGCTTTTCCGGTTACAATCAAATTAACATTCTACCTGCAGATCAACCAAAAACGACATTCATCTGTCCATGGGGGACATTTGCTTATTGCAAGTTACCTTTTGAACTAAAGAACGTCGGGGCAACTTTTCAAAGAGCATTGTCTTATGCGTTTCATGACATCAAGCACATTGTGCAACCCTATCTCGATGATTTACCAGCTCATTCATTATGAAGAGCCAACCATCTCACTCACTTACGAGCCATTTTCATGAGATGTAGGCATTATCAGATTAGGCTGAATCCGCACAAGTGTGTTTTCTGTATCGAAACGGGTCGTTACTGGGATTTGTTGTATCCAAAGCCGGAATTCGCGTCGATCCTTCAAAGGTCGAAGCCATCGTCAAGTTACCACCTCCTTCGACACTTCGCCTACTCCAGAGTTTGCAAGGGAAAGCAAAATTTTTACATCGTTTAATTCCTAACTACGCCGAGATTACAAAAGGTTTCACCCGGTTGTTGAAACAAAACACTCCATTCTTTTGGGACGAGATAGCTGACAAATATTTTGATGCACTTAAACATGTGTTAACCCATGCGTCGTTATTACATCCTCCCAACTACAACCAGGATTACTTCTTGTACCTCACCTCTTCCCATTCCACTATTGGGATGGTTTTAGTTCAACAAGATGAATTCAAAAGTGAACATATGATATATTATCTTAGTTGGACTCTAACTCCCACTGAGTTAAAATATTCACATGTGGAAAAACTGGCCTTAGCTGCAGTCCAAGCTGTTCAGCGATTTCATCATTACATTTTGTTACATAAAACCAGCGTCATTTCTGACTGTAACCCTATGCGATACATTTTTACTAAACAATTACTGGGGGGCAAGTATTCCAAATGGATTGTCATCCTACAAGAATTTGACCTGGAATTTGAGAAGGCCAAGTTAAAGAAGTCTTTGGTTTTTGCGGAATTAATGTGTGACTTCCCTCGTGCTGATACCGAACATGTGGTGGAAGAATCCATTGCGGATGAATCCTTGT
The DNA here is from genome assembly GCA_000404065.3 of Pinus taeda. Lineage (NCBI taxonomy): Eukaryota > Viridiplantae > Streptophyta > Pinopsida > Pinales > Pinaceae > Pinus > Pinus taeda. The sequence goes on from APFE031116452.1 coordinate 38,117, forward strand.
TCCTTATCAGCACCGTTGATCCATGGTACAGAGATATCATTGTCTATCTCCAAACCCAATATTTTCGACCAGATACTTCACGATCTCAACGCCGGAAAATACGATTCCAATCCCAACCTTACACTATTATTGGAGATACTCTTTATCGTCGTGGGGTGGATTCTGTTTTCCATCGTTGGCTTACTCATGACGAGGCTGAGAGGGTTCTTAATGACTGCCACTCTGGAGCGTGTGGCGGTCATATGTCTCGGTATGCCACAGCCCAAAAGATTTTGCGTGCTGGCTATTTTTGGCCATCATTATTCAAATATTGTATTACTGCCGTCCAGAAATTCCACAACTCCCAAATTTTTTATCGTAAGATGCGCACTCCTCCTGCTCCTCTCCACCCTATCATTGCCATTGCTCCATTCGCAAAATGGGGTATCGACTTTATTACATGTAACCCTCACTCGACCGGGGGGCATGCGTATATCATCCTTGCGGTAGATTATTTTACTAAGTGGGCCGAGGCAATGCCTACATTTTCGGTAGATGAAAAAACTGCTGCAATTTTCATTTTCAACCATATAATTGCTAGGTTTGGTGTTCCCCAAGTGATTATCACTAACCATGGGAGTCATTTTCGAAACATCATGATGACCGAACTTACAGATCATCTTGGCCTCCGTCATGATAATTCCACTCCATATTACCCACAGGCAAATAGTCTGGTTGAAGCAGTCAACAAAGTTCTAATCACCATGATCTGACGAATCATTGGGATTCATCGGTCGAATTGGCACAACATGTTATTTTCAGCGCTTTGGGCGTACTGAACCTCAGTCAAAACATCCACAGGTTTTACTCCCTTTCAACTGGTTTACAGTTTAGAGGCAGTATTTCCCATTGAATGCGAAATACCATCATTACAAATTGCCATGCAATTATTACCAGCCACTTCCGAAGAGGAAAAATGTTTATTATACTTAGCTCAATTAGATGAGAATTGACGCAATGCTGCACTAGCTGTCGAAACTCGTGCCAAACAGATCAAAGCTCAGTATGATCGGAATGTTACACCCCACAATTTTTCAAAAGGCGACCTAGTTTTATTTTATGATCAAGAAAACGATAAGCTAGGGGCTGGAAAATTTGTATCCATGTGGCACGCTCCGTATATTGTCAAGCGGAAGCTGGGAAAAGGGGCCTATGAGCTAGAAGATTTTGACAGTGTCTCTTTAGGTAAACCTAGGAATGGGCTTTATCTAAAGCGATATTATGCTTAAATGATTAGCGTGGAGATCTCTTAGATTAGTTTTTCTTTCTAGGTTGGTGTGTTCTTAGATCAAAGATGTGTGTTTTACTATAGAGAGTGTTTTTCATTATTAGTCTTGCTTATCTTGATTTTACTCTTGATATTGCATATGTCGACGCCTCTCCAAACATACATCGGTTTCACTGATGGCGCTTGTCGTCGTACACAGAACATCTCTTCTACAGCCTGGGTTATATATTCACCCTCTGACGAGTTAGTATCTATGCACGGGGTAAGCCTCAGTCAAACAACGAACAACATTGCAGAATACAGTGCAGTGATTGAATTATTATCTGAATCCATCTCATTTGGAATTAAAAGTTTGATTGTTAATTTAGATTCAGAACTCGTTGTATTACAGCTTAATCGAGTTTATGTCATTATAAATCCAGTATTATTACGATTATTTTTGAGAGTCCGTCTCTTGGAACGAGAATTTGATTACATAGAATATCAGCACATTCCAAGATATTTAAATACATTAGTAGATGCAATTGCTTCTCGAATGTTAAATAGACTTTGCATTAAATCAAATAGTAAATTAAAAACATCTCATAAACATGTTTTGCAAGATAACCATATTAATAGCATAGCATAGCATAAGAGTGTGTCAAAATATACATCGTCCTCGATCATAGGTTGAAAAACACCTTATGATCAGCAAAAATGATAGTATCAAAAGTCTAAAAATGGTTCTACAAGGCAATCATCCTATCATTGGTGATGATCCCGATAAGACACCACTGCTCGAGCCACCCTACAAAGGAATCTCTTAAAAGGTCCTGGGACCCCAATCACATAGCGCTGAAGCCAAAGAGGAATGTCATCTATGCTCATCTCCGGAATATCTGTGGTCAAGCGCTCTAGATGGCTCTCCAACTCAGCCAAGGTCTCTGCTGACTAGTCATGTGGGGCTAGTGCTGCGACAGCTGGTTGTCTCCGATCATAGGGCTAGAGAGCGACTGGTCACCGTGGACCCACATCTACATTTAAAAATTTTACTATTAGTTTTGGGATGATTGTTAAAAATACAAAAACATACATATAAAATTAAAATGTTGAAAAACAATTTCTACCTCTATCATCCCATTGCTCTCCTGGTGGAAGAGTCATGTCGAGATCGCCGTGATAATCCATCCCAGCGTATGGAGAATCCTGAAATAAAAAGAGTTGGTTCTCTAACCAATGGAAATACTATGGAGTGAATCGAACAACTTTAGTACCCTCCTCTAGATGGCGGGCCATAACTACAACCCATCGCATAACCCGAGGATCTCGGGGAAGTCCAACCTCAACAGTGAGTTGTTGTGGAACTAGCATCATTACCCTCTCTAGGGCAAAGATGACAACTAAATAACCATAACAAAAGTTCTTTAGCTTCCCATTCTTCGCCCTAGTCAATTGGCCCTTCACATTGGCCAATACAGCATCGCACCAGTTGAAGATGGTGCCTTGGAAGCAATCCACTGCCATGCACATCTGGGAACCTGTAGCTAGATGTAATGTTGCGCTCCCACAGAGTCTAGTAACAGTAAAGGCAATCACCTTCAGTTCAGGGTGGGAGATGGTTTTCACATCTATCCGTTTGTCCAGATCCTGGTTATTACAAAACTCTAGTCGGAGACTAGCAACAGATTGCCCACCTGGCCTAGATCCAAACAGAGATAATTGCTTGCCTTTCTTGGGCAAGCCAGTCAAAAATTATATTTCATTCGGCTCGATTTCGAGCTGGTTGCCACCAATAATGAAGCATTGGTCCTATATGCTCCACCTGTTCACCAGCCATTGTAAAAAGTCTACATGTGCCCTCATGCCAGGTTTGGTCCAAAATTTGAAAAGCTTGCATGCTCTCAATGCCTGTGATGAAGGCGGATGGAGTAATGTAGCCTAATACACTTCGTCACGCTCTCTCTCCCACCAAACAAGCATATTGTGTACCTACATTGCAAAATAGGTGGATTAGAATTTTCATTCCAAAATTCTATAGGTCAAAAATGGAAAAACTAGGGTTCAAAATCTGCATTCCGTGGGGTTCGCACCCATCCCTTTAGAGATAGTGTGTAGGTGTACACGTCTCCTTAAGGATAGGTGCGGCACCTCGACTTTTCTATGTGTACAAAAAAGTTGGGGTGCGCAGGGGCCACATGGCGCCCCTGCGCAAACACCGCGGGCGATTTTTTGCCCTAATTTTCCTCCAGAAAATGAAATCTAAACCCTAAAACAAAATTTCAAATAGATGAAATGAAAATCATGGACATTGTGGATTACCTAGAGAAGACGGTTCTCGATTCCAGCGGTCGGATCTTGCACAATATCCACAGGAAGTTTTTTACCAAAAGCTCTTACGTTTTACTCCAAAGGCAAATGGTAAAAATGAACTTGTAAAAGCTCTTTTTATAAGATTTTTGAATAAATAAATTAAATTTATTTATTTTTTACTTTGAAAAGGTCATTTTTGGTGCATTTTTATTATTTTTAAACAGATATGAGTAATGTTTGCAGTTTTTGTGCAGAATATTGGGGATTCAGGTGAAATTGGTCATTGTCAACAAAAAACACATAGGAGTCCTCTTTAAGCTCTTTTCTGACTCGTAAAAAATGAAAAGTTTCCCGAGTTTTTCTTTCTAGACTCGTTAAAACATAATTAAAAAGACAGTCCTTTTACAGCTCTTTTCTGACCGTACAAACATGAAAAGATTGCCAAAAAATTTTCGTTTCAAGTTCGATATTGGTAATAAAATGACATGTTTTTGATCGCTTTTTTACTTTTTCATATTGAAGGCACTAATCATGAAAAGTACTCCTTGGTTGAAATGATCAAACGGTTCTCTCAAGTATTATTTTATACTTTTTCAGGCTTGGTAGACACAAATTTACGAAAAAGGACAACCATGGAGTTTTCTTAAGTTTTTCTTCTGACTCCCTAAAACTGAAAAACGTCGAGTTTCTCCTATACTGGACTCGTTAAAATTTCACAATAAAGGACCTGTTCAATTACAAATAGGAACATACCACTCCTTCTTAGGGTTCGAATCTAAACTAAGTTGGACTCATCCAAAGGATGAGCTTATAACCAAGAAAATGTTATCCTCCTCAAGCTTGTCAAAAATAAACAGGTACTTGCCAGAAATGGTGGGGGAAAAAAGAGAAAAATGAACCTGTTTGTCATACTTAGTGTTTGAAAAAACTTTCCATCACTCTTGAACACGACACTTTTATCCACTTAGGTTGGGAAATCCTTTACCTAATAGTTAATCAAGCCACTTGGAAAGTCTTCAGCCGGTTTCCGGGTATTAACTTTGGGTCAACTGTCATCAAGCCATCTGATGTGTCGTTATGTGTTCAAGAGGTCTGTGCAAATAAACCATTCACCTGCAAAATATTTTTCATCCATCATTGACCATCCCTGAGTTAGTTCTTGCTAAAAATATTTCTTCAGACTTGACCTATGATTTCGTGTTATGGGCTTGCCTATGATGGATCGCTTTCTATCGACTCCAACTCATTATCTAGAAAGATGATCTAGAAATCGTCAGTACCTTGGAATCTGCATGCCTCAATGGCAGGTTTCTCACCTTTGATGATAGGTTGCATCATTGACCTTCGATCAACGGATTCTGTGACATGTTCGACATCGATTCATTCATTCACATTTCATGGATTGTACTAAGTACTTTGAGGGCCATTGACATTACGGGTGGTTCCTCTCACACTTGTTAATAGTTTACATCATTAACTGGTAATCAAGTGGTTTCTCCCATGTTCGACTTCGACACATTCATTCACATGGGTAGAATCGTACTAGTTCGGGAAGTAGAAATGAAGACCCTGGATCTAGTTTCCACCATCCAAGTTGTGAGGAATTTTGTTATCATTATATAATGGACTATTCATACACAGATGGCTACATCCATACTGTGTCCATGTGTTCCTACTTGTGATGTAATACAAAAGCATTCCTATATTAGAGTAGTTTTAGATAGCCTTTAGTGAGTTTTGATCTGAGTATGGGAATGCCTACCTCAACGATGATATTTTCACATATATATTTTACATTGAATTTTTTTACAGGTTCAACCCGGGTATCCATAGGAAAATCTTTGAAATGATAAAGTCCTTCACTCTTCTTAGATGATAAAAAACCATCCTCATCTGGTACAGACTTCGCACTTTAGGGGGCAATCTGTTACACAAAAAATTGTCACCATGACTTTCTATAGTTTGTGTGAGTCCATCAACACTCATACATACCTCCTTTGCAAGTCTTAAACCTCAGCTCTTCATGTCAAGCCTTGAAAATGGGAGAAAGACCTTAAAAATATCTTAAATCATGGTTTCGCACTTTCTCCTAGCATTTCCTGCGGTGCCACACCTAATGGTCATGTTTCCTGTGAACCTGACTGCTCTATATATTGAGTAATGGGTGCGAACCCCTGTAAAAGTTAAAAAGGCATGAGTTCATTCTTAAAAACTCATCTTCGGTCACTTCTGGATACTTCTAGAAGGAATATTATGCTGGCAAGTCCGCTCCACCTTGGTTCATCCATTCCATAACTAAGGGAGCTAACTCAATGATATGAGGTTCTTATCCCATTGAAGGAGGAACTTATCCCTTCAATGGTGGACCTGCAAATTCCTCTATTTGTGCTATAAATTCATACATTGGGCTGGTTGTAGGAGAGGTTGAAAGCTGAAGATTCTTGAGGGTAAATGCTGCTGAAAACTAGGCTTCCTTTTTGAGCTTGTGAGAGGAGAGATCACATACCTTTCATGTCATTTGGGAAGTGAGTGAGGCTTGTCAAAGTAGAGGAGACTCCTGCTGGACCCTCGAAAGAACTTGTGCAACATCAAGGCAAAGGCTGTAAGGTTCTTTTATTCATAAAGTTAATACAATCAAGTTTGTTTTTCTCAATGAACTGTCTCTAATGGTTTATTTTATGAGCTCCTTGATCTTCATAATGAACATGTTTTGTTATACGCAGGTATGCTTTGATGTGTGCTTGTTTGTTTATGCAGGTTATTAAACGAGAACTGCTTGAAGCTATTGGGATAAAACTGCCTCAAACAAGCGTTGGACTGAGGTAGGGTTTGTTACACCTCTTAGTATTCATTAATGAATTGAAACATGTTTAGAGAAAAGTAGATTTGCTTGTGATCTTTGTTGCTAGATATCATTAGATACTAGGGAGATCGATCTTTTCCGCAAGAATGATTTATCCAGCCAATAGGAGGAGGTTCTGTTGGGACATGCTTTTCCTCCTTGATGAAGATCTAAAGCATTTCAGCAATATTGGTACTGGTAAGCTTGGGAAATTTTTCTTGTAGGTCTCCAATTGCAATAGGGGTTAAGTTCTGCCCTAGTTGTAGTAGCAGCATTTCATTGATTGACTCGGCAGTGATGGTGAAAAGTATGGTTTGGTCAGGAGACATCACTGCACTTTGACTAGGAATGTAGTTTGCATGGCAATAATGAACGATTTCAGGGAAAATGTGTACCTTAGGGAATTGATACTTGGGCAAATAAGATTCCCACAGACCTATTTTATCAGCTTGGTTTAGGTATTGGTCTATGTATCGATAATATAGTTTGATAGGGGATTCAAGGATAGAGGTGTCCTTGATTTGGAAATCTTTACCAGCAAGGGGAAGGTGGTCTAGGTCCAAGTGAGGAGTAGTAATTGGCTTGACATCCATGGCAATATGGGTAGACATTCTTAGTTCTTGTGGATTTAACAATGGGGTAAAGTAAATTTTCAGTTTTTGAGGTAATGGGGGTTCAATTCCAGGTGGGTTTTATGTTATTAAAGTTTCCTTTAATTTCAATTAAGAAAGCTTCAGAGACTGGTTCGGAAATTTAACAGGGCTTTCAATGGATTCTGGCTTAAATACTTGGAATTGATGAAAACGGAGTGTGAACTAGGTAAATGGTAATTTTGAACAGTTGAAAAGGCTTCAATCAGGCTGGAAGGAAATCTGGGAGCTTTTGGCGTCTTCAGAGTGTAGGTGTACATGGGTTGATAGCTTTTCAACATTCATAGGCGCGTGCATGGAAAATTACAGTTAGAACAATAAAAACAATGATTTGGGGCTTTTTTGGATTTATGCGCAAAAAGTCAATTTGGCCGGTATGGGTAAATAGTGACCGTTTGTCACGTAGCGGGATGAACAGTGACAGTTTTGGCGGGTAGCGGGCTAGCGGTAAGTAGTTTTCTTCACACATCCTTTGGGCACTTGGCGGTATTGGGGGGAGGTCACCCAATTCCACTCATCGAGCGCCACGCAGCTCGGGGGCCCAATGGAAAACAACCCATTTCGGGTGGGGATCTTTCGAACTTCGGGCCCTTCTAAAATCAACGTGGGCCATTGGATGGGGAGGGGGGAGATTGTGCGGTGGTCGATCATGGGAATTGCACAAAGGGTAATGGAGGGGCTCAGCGAGCAATTAAATGCGGTGGTTTTAGTTTAATGAGGGGTTAAGGTGGGGATTAAAATATCGGATGAGATTTGATTGGTTAATGGGTTGACTTTAATTCATCGCATATCGATTAATTATGTCATTTGTCGAGGTTGGGTAATATAAAGTTTATATTTCAAACTTCGGGGTAGGGATATTAATATTAAAGGGGTTTAATAAAATATATACGGGAAATGGTTTATTTTTCAGGAATTAACATATAAATAATGTTAAAAGTTAATATGAAAATTGCAGGAGATGGATTGCGCTAAGCATAATGTGTTTTTGTAATTCATTTCTTCTTACATCGAACATTATAACTTAGGCTAAGTGTATTTTTGTGGGTTTTTCATAAAAAGGGGTATCCATGGGGGTGATTGTTTTTCCTTGGGAAAATGGTGTTTTAACTTTAGGAAAAGGGATTTATTAGGGGAAATGGATGAATTGGAGGGGAAGAATATTTATGGGAGGATCTTTAGTACTTAAGATCTATAAGTCATTGGGCTAAGGGTCCAGTCCCTCCAGAAGTAAGAGAAATACTCTGAGCCCCTTTGACTTAAGATTTTGGGTACTTCAACTTTATTGTAGGAAATTAGTTAAGTAAAGGGTGAAATGAGTGAGGGGAAATTAATCAATTTGACTTTTTGAACTTTATGCCAATCCAATTTATCATTCATACTTAGAACTTTCATGATGAGGGTGATGAATATGCTTTTTTTCTAACAATCATCATAATTCTGCAACCTTTCTTCTACTTACCCATCTACTCATCCTACCATTTTTACTTCTCTTTATTAGGGTGCATTTAAGCTAGCAAACCCTTATCAAATATTTTCTTTTCTTTACAATGTGTTGTGGTGAGCAACAACCCCCCTTTTATTTAGTTTTAATAATAAAGCTAAATAAATGGGGAACCTTCTAAAAAATAAAAAACTAGCACTTATGTTTCCCTTTGAATAAAACATGCTATTATAAACTTAGGAAAACACCCGCTAAACCTAAAAAAAAAAATTAAGTTTTATGATAAGTTCCGAATAAAATTGTTCTCTTAACAATAAAACATCACATCACAAAGGATAATGGAGGACATCATATAAATAAACTTCCTAAATTGCGAAAAGGCGATGCGAGATTGTGTACCTTAAAGACCCATCGCGCATCACAGCTTTCATACGCCACAAGTATCACTTAAGGTAAAATATACCGATCCGGTGACATGCGATAAGGTATCTCACAAATCGAATCTTGTAGACACATAAGGTGATAAATGATTGTTGAAAAAATGGATTAGCAATATTGCTATATGTGATATTGTGAAGCAAATCGCAAAATCGCTTTATCACAGATTTTCAGGGCTCATCATTCAATAAAGTTTTTCTCGTAATCCAATACCGAGTTATGGGCATTAATTTCAATTTAATGGTTACTTGATGGTCATTTATGAGATAAGATTTAAATATGATCGAAAGGTTATTTCACGTGGGGTGGTATATTTGATATAATTTCATAATTAAAGAGATTTCCCACCACTTTATCTCTTTCCTTACTTGTAAATTTGCAGGAGTGGCAAGCAGAGTAATATACATAGTCGTGTGCAGAACGTAATGGGAAAGAAGGGAAAATCTCTGGTTGTAGAGAACAAAGAAAAGCTGATAGTTATGGAGGTTAAAGAAACAATGGACTCACGCGGGTCGTCTGAGGTATTAATCACTGAACTTGCATGTTCGTTCTTGCACCAAATAGCAGCAAGACTGAAGATTCTTCCATGCACAGACATGGTCAAGTGGGTATTGGACAATGCCGATATAACAGATAGACAATTCAAGACTCGAGGCCAAGACCTCATTGGGTCATTCACTACACAAGATTTAAGGCTTATGTATCATCTACCAAAACCACAGGCAACCTACAACAAGCAGTTCGTAGAAAAGTTTTCCAAGGAAAATGAAGATTTGGCAGAGTGTACCAAGAGCTAGTCAGCGAGGGAAGATCCAGTAAAAAAGGACAAACACGGTATGTAAAGTATTGGTTCCCTCTCCTCCCCATATGTTTTGTTGCTGTTATGCTATGTAGACTATTTAGAACGCCCAACGTCAACAAATTTTCATCTGAGTGGCTACCCCTATTAGATGCAGCCACTAATGCCATTATTATGGATTGGGCTCAGATATTGTCTGATAATTTAGCTACAACTATTTGGAACTACCGCTCCAAAAAAACTACCACTCAGAGGATTTATCCTCCTTTCTATTTAGTTTCTTATGTTATGGATGCAATCTATTATGTTTCCAAATTTCCTTTAATGGGTTGGAAGTGGACTACACAGAATCCCTTGCCCATTCACATTTATCATAAAGAATTGTGGGATTCCAAGTTTATTCCGTATTTTTATAGAATTTGCCATGGAATTATGTTGCCTCTTTATAAAATGTTGTATAATAGGGATGCCCCAAGATTTTCCCCCGAAGCGGAAGTTGACATTCTCCCTATTGCAAGATGGGTTGGGGAAAAGCTTTTCATGTATGTCAGAGTATTTGGAAGTATTTCTTCCCCTCATGTCCTACCCTTATATGTTCCTAATAAGTTATTGGCTCGCGAAATTGCCTACCAGACCTGTGGGGTGGGAGGAATGAGTAAAGAGTTGAAAGATAATAAGAAAGCCATTTGGCTACAATTTCCTGTGGCCTATGGGGCCTTTTCATTGTTTGATTTAGGTCATGCATTCAAAGAAGTAAAAAATATGTTGTGTCTACGACTGTTCAAGTTTCTAGGAAGACAATTTCACCCTTTTGATGTCATTAAGAATTTCACTACTGCTGTCAAGATACAAGTATTTTCTAAAGAAGATGATATTTTTGGTGATGCCTTACAATAGAAAAGCACACTGAAAGAAGTCTTGCATATGGCTCAAATTCAATTTCCCCCAGCGAAATTCCAAGAATTTAAATTGTAAGGAGAAAGGATATTAGCTAACATCTCCTTGGATAAGTTACGCTTGGAAAAAATAAGGGAGCCAACTCCCAGTATCAGTTTAAGTGGAAGCTCAAGTACAGACAATTCCATATCTAAGTCTAGAAAAGAATCACCAGAACGCTTTGAACTATCCGAGAGCGACCATAATAAAAGTGAAGGGTTAGTTAAAGACATTGCCCAATCTAAAGAGTACTCGGAGAAACAGGTCTTGACTACACCACAAGTAAAAGTTCCCCCTCCCATCATCCAGCCATCAAAGCCAGTAAGAACTGAGCTAGATAGAGAGTGGGAAACATTCAGTGAAGTTATTAATAATGAGGAGTAGAGCACAAAGACACCTAAGACTATAGTACAGACAATGACTGATATGATCATGGAAACAGTCAGCAATGCTCCAGAAATAAAGCATATTCTCATCACCCCATCATCTAAAATCATGCTCAAGGTAGAGGAGATTCCTCCTCTAGATGTATTCTATATCCCACAGCATAAGGCAGTGGTACGAAGGCAAAGAAAAAAAAAGAAACTTGACAGCATGCTCTCACCTGAGGCAGAGCAACTAGATGTCCTTTGGCAAGACCCTACCACTTACTTTACAGAAAATCTCACTAAGTTATCTCAGATTGCAGGAGCTTATGCTTCTACTACCATTGACAAAGCATCTGAGGTACAACAGTTACTGAAGGAAAAAGAGGAACAAATACAAGTTTTGCAACAACAATTACAGCAAGCCAGTGCCCACCACGAAGCAGAGGAAAAGTTAGAAAAGCTACAGCAAGATTTTCAACAAATGCAGCTGGGATACTAGAACAATTTGGCCGAAAAAAGAAAATCAGTTGCAAGCTATGCAAGAGATGCATAGAGATGATCCCAAGCTTACAGAGTTTGTCTCAGAATCCCTTGCCTTAAATGACCAACTCTTGCAACAACAAGAAGCATTATGCCAAAGAATATCGCAATGGAGTTCCCATTGCGAGATGAGTGACAAAATTACCAATCAAGTCGTGGAATTGCGACATGATTATGATTTAATTGACAAAATAATTTCTGATTATTTGGCTTGGCAGGAATCAAAAGAAGGAAAGAAGTCAAGTGCACTCAGAATCAATGAAGAAAATAAAGAAATTCTTTTCCATAAATGGGACGCACAGATTAGAAAGGCAGAACGTGCAACGGAAGAAGTAGCTACAGCGGCAAACAACATTATTGACTGTGTCAATGAAAACCTACATAGAGAAAAACTCATTTCAGAGACCGCGCCAGGATTTCTCCCAAAGGCACAACAACTGCAAGCAAGCTGGAGACAGAAAGTTGACGAAAGGGCAGAGTCCATCAAGAAGTTAACCAAGTTAAATTGGGAAACTTACTGGCAGTACTTGGTTAAACCGTCTAGTCAATGCATGACTCTCAAATGCCTTACGAACTCTGTCGAGAAGATAGTGCCATCACTTTTCGATTTTGTTTTCGCAGGGCAACTAAAATCAGAGGCAGGTCAACCGACGCTCCTCAAGCCTATGCTGAATGCTTGCAACCACAAAGAATAGATACATAGATAGTTAATTCCAGATTCAGTTTTAGTTTTAGTTTTGATTTATTTTTTCCTTAGATGAGGACGGTCATTTAAACCTCCTCCTATATTTTTGTAATAAACTATTTTTAGTATTTAGGAAGTAGTATTTTAACCCCTCTCATGCATTTAGAGAAGGGTCCTAAAATTTGTCAAAAACAATTCCTCAGAACATGCACTTCTGCACCCTCAAAGGAGGTTTTGATGAATGAATGGAACAAGATTTATTGATATCTGTGTTTAATGTCTGCTACTGAAATTCACTTGTGTACTCTTAGTAGATGTTGAATTAGGAAGAGATAAATCTATATTGTTGAAGCTCATGAGTAGGACTTGTTATCAATGGTACTTTTATCTCTTAATGAATTCTGCTTATGTGTACAAGTAATATTTTATGCTCAATTATTTATATATGAAAGCTTGAATGTTTGAGTTATCATTTGGCACTTTTGTATGGTGATGACTATTATATTTACGCTCAATATATGAATGGCTTATTATGCGATATGCTTCTCACAATTGTTTAAGCTAACTTTCTATACGAAACAATTCATTTTTATCAAATTATTTTTTTGTAGCAATTAAATGATCTTTATTACCAATTGTCGTTCAAAATTATTTTAGATCGCATAAGTAAAAAGTTGAATCCCAGGTTAGTTTTAGATTTAAATATCTCTGTTCATTAGAATATAATTGCATTTTTAAATTAGACTTATATTAAAAACATTTTACTTAGAAATCTTTAGAAAACATAAATATTAATCAACACACACAAATTGGGAAACTGGTCCCATTATCCCAGTCGAACCGACCATCCCAAATGGAAAAGAAGCTACTTTCAAAGTTCGGACCAGGTGGGTATCCCCCTTGTTGTAGACCCGATTTTCGGGGCTTCAACATATTTGGCGCTAGAAGGAGGGCCCCAAACTATGAATGGCTAGTAAATCCAAATCTAAATACCATTCTAAGAGTAAATTGCCCTCAACATCTTCCCCGACTTTTCCATCGCATTCCAAATCTTTAAATCCTAAGCGACAAGTTGAGAAAACAACAACCACTACCACAAACCCAAACATTTCAGAGAAATCTACTATTGAACCTCATGAATTTGAATTTTTTATTCATAAACTTCAAGGATTTTCCATATCACCACAAAATTCTGAAATATATTGAGGTAGTGTGACTTCGCAATAGAATCCTTCTCATCCTCTAACCAGATTGCAGAGTGAAAAGTTTGGTATCGAACCAACCGAATTACCTCTACCTAAAAGAAAAAGAGCAAGGAAATCACCTCAAGGGTCTAATAGTGAGACTCCTTCATCATCATCCATTCCAACTTCTCCATTGCAAAGTCAACCATCCACCCCTCCACTTCAAATTATTTTTCATTAGAGTACTAGAACTTTAACATCCTCATCCCTTCCACAAACGACTTCATCTGTGATTTTCTCTGTTAGTAGTTAAACGATGGCCCAAACCCCATGGAATAACCCAGGGGAAGTCTTAATGCCTAACCCCTTAAGTCAATTACTGGCCCATCCTGAAAAATGGTTGCCTAATTTTAATCCTGAAGCAGGCATGCTAGCAGAAGAACACATAAGCAACTTTATGTTATTGATAAATTTAAATGGTGTTACTAATGAAGATGTTTTTGTTCAGCTTTTCCCTTACACTTTACAAGGAGCAGCTAGATCCTGTTATTTTTCATTACCATCAGGATCCATCACTTGTTGGGACATTTTCCAAGAGCAATTCTTCACTAAGTTCAGTGATGATAGATTTACAATGACACTGATCAATGATCTATCAAATATAAAGGCTGAATCAAGAGAACCTATCAAAGATTTTAACTTGCATTTCGACAAGCTTTTGAATAAAATTCCAACCGCTTCCAAGCCTAGCGAAGAAGTTCGAAGTAAATGGTACATATCTGCTTTACCATCAAACATAACGATCTTCGTTGATAGGGCTGCCAAGACAACATTAGCTGAAAACATGAAGGAAGCAATAACGGTAGAGAAACGCATCTTAGCTTTAGAAAAGAAAAATGCTATTGATGAAAGAAAATCTAAGACGGTTACTTTTAAAGATGATCCTAAGAAAAAGCAATCAAAAGACCCAATTGATTTAGAAGGATTACATAAAGTCTTAAAAACCATGTCTAATGAAATGGTTGACATTAAGAAATAAGTATCAGAGACTTCTTCGGAAAAGCCCTACAAGCCTTATAGAAAAAATCCCTCAACTGATTCAAAGCCTCCCAATGTTATAACAAATGCAGAATCAAAAGAAGAAGAAGAGGAAGTTTCTAATGAAGAACCTATTGATGAAGATGAAGTTGTAGAAGTACAGAGAATGTGGGACTTCATTCTTCCAGATGAAGATGATCAAGAGGTATTACCAGTTAGTACAAGAAGTAGAAATCAACTCGATCCTCCACAACTTAGTCCTAAACAGAAGAGCGCAAGCTCGACATCTAAAGATAAAGTCGCAGGTAAGAAATCATCACCAAAAGTGACTCAAACAAGCCTAGTCCAATCTGATCCCTCAACTCCATCAAAAACACTGATTGTTTCTAATGAGATGGAGAATAACATTACTTTTCATGAATTGAGAAAATTGAAACATCAACAAAAGATACTTTTGAAAGAGTTACATGCAGTACCTATTGCACCTCTTCCTGCCATTGTAATCTCGCAAGCTTCTCATGAGATTGGAAAACCTCCAACTAATATGGCAAATAAAGTTGTTTCGAATGATATTGCTTTAATTGGAGGTAGGTCGAAATCCCATACTCCCCCATTCCTTCTTACTTACGAAATTTTCAATAAAAACTTGCATACTTATTTCGTAGATTTAGGAGTTTCATCTAATATCTTACCTAAAACAATATGTGCAAAGTTAAATGTCCAACCTCAAAAATTTGCAGTACGCATAGTTTAGCTCGACCAATCATAGGTTGAAGTAATTGGTGAACTAAATCAAGCTACGATAAGGTTGTCATCTAATCCAAAGGTATGTCAAGTTATTGATATTCTAGTTACAGACATTACCGAATTTTATGATTTAATTCTTAGTAGGGATTGGTCTGAAAAACTCCATGGATACTTTGCGACTGATTGGTCACATATGTGGCTCCCTTACAATGGTAAACCAAATCAAATAAAGGTTGAGCGAGAAAGACACCAAAAATACATAGTGACAGAATTGGAAGGAGAAAATGAACCTGTAGCATATAGCAACAATATAATTGGCAACTATTCTGTTGATTCTTTCTTAGGAAATTTTAGTGCTCATACTTCGCCTTACCTAGAACATTCTGTTCTGTCTCAAGTGGAAATTTTTTCTCAAACAGATAGTTCTAAATGTGTTAATTTTATAGATAGTCCTATAAATAAATCTTTATTTTGGAAATTATTTTTTGATGGTTCTAAGTCTAATGATGGAGTAGGATCAGGATGTGTATTAGTTAGTCCAGAGGGAAACAAAACTATGCTAACATTTAGAATCGAGTTTGATTGCACAAACAATACTACAGAATACGAAGCTCTAGTCCAAGGACTATACAAGGCATTCAAATTAGATATCAAGTATCTACAAGTCTTCAGAGACTCTGAGATTGTTATTAAATAGGTATGAAATACTATGCATTGTGCATCAGGTCATTTAAAACATTATCAATATTTAGTGCAAGATCTGACTGAACATTTTATAGAATTTAATATTTCACCTATTCCCATACTCCAAAATGCTAGTGCTGACCTCCTGGCTAATGTAGCTTCCAAGCTCATTCTATCAGAAGACTATAGCCCAGACATATTCTCAATTGAATTGATCTCTAGGCCCTCCATCCCCGATAATGTTACAAACTGGAGAATTTTCAATGATGATCCTGATATTTTAAGTTTCCTGACATCAGAAGGATCTTACACTAATTAGATAATTGATGAGGACCAACATGACCAGCAGTTACAACAAGAAAGCACTCATAATGTTATACCAAAATCTGTAGTCAAGTTGGAAGACCTATATGATTTGAAAGACCATTTTAAAAGATCTACCAATTCAAAACTTTAGAGTTCAAATCTAAACTATGAATTAGTAAATCTAGAAATGGATACCAAGCCACAGAATATCAACCTAGGTCTTGGCCTAGCCCCAAAAGAAAAAATATCCTACATTCGGCTCCTGAAACAATACAAAAATGTCTTTGCTTGGAACTACGATGACCTTAAGACTTACGACACTTCGATTATTCAAAATACTATCCCAATGATAGCTGTTGAATAACCTGTCCAGCAAAAGCTGAGAAAAATCCATCCTAATCTCGAAAGTCAAATTAAGTCTGAGCTTAATAAATTATTGAAAGCCAAAATTATTTTTCCCGTTTGACATTCTAGGTGGGTTTCCAATATGGTCCCAGTTAGAAAGAAAAACGAAGACATTAGGATTTGTATTGACTTTCAAAATCTTAACAAAGCCTGTCAAAAGGATAATTTCCCCCTGCCTCCTATGGAACAAATATTGCAAGAAGTTGTAGGATCAGAATTAATGTCCTTTTTAGATGGTTTCTTCAGCTACAACCAGGTCCTAGTCCATCCTAAGGATCAACTAAAAACCACGTTCAGAATCAAATGGGGTATTTACGCATATCAAAAGATGTCATTTGGTTTGATTAACGCTGGCGCCACATTTCAAAGGGCCATGGATATCGCATTTAAGGGATTAGTAAACAAATCAGTGCTGATTTACTTAGATGACATAACAATGTATTCTAAAAAACGCGGTAATCACCTTAGAGACTTAAAGCAAATCTTCCAACATTGCCAAAGGTATGGGATTTCACTTAACCCAAAAAATTCCTTTTTTGCATTAAGTGAAGGAAAACTTCTTGGATTTATAGTGTCAAAATCTGGAATCCATATTGATCCCGATAGAATTAAGGAAATTTCCGAAATATCCTTGCCACATAATAAGAAAGCCATGCAATCCTTCCTTGGCTAGATTAATTTTGTCAAAATATTTGTTCCAAACTTCTCAAGAATTGTGTCACCATTACAAGCAATGATAAAAAGAATTCACTTTTCAAATGGGGCCAAGAAGAATATGAAGCGTTCAATCTGATTAAGCAAGCGATTATTAATGCCCCATCCTTAGCGAC
Organism: Pinus taeda; assembly: GCA_000404065.3. Classification (NCBI taxonomy): domain Eukaryota; kingdom Viridiplantae; phylum Streptophyta; class Pinopsida; order Pinales; family Pinaceae; genus Pinus; species Pinus taeda. The sequence goes on from APFE031116452.1 coordinate 55,569, forward strand.
TCCAAATTTTTCCGATCCTTTTATTTTGTACACATTTGCCTCTGATAAGTCATATGTTGTGATACTCACTCAAGCCAATTAAGATAAGGTAGAAGCCCCAATTGCCTTCTTTAGTTCAAAACTGCAAGGGACTTAATTAAATTATTCTGACGTTGAGAAACATGCTTATGCTATTTTCAAAGCGATCAAATATTTTAGACCCTTTCTTCTTAAAACCCATTTAAAGATCATAGTATTGTTTCCAGCGGTAAGAAATCTTTTAGTACAGAAAGATGTGGGTGAAAAGAGAGAAAATTGGGTCACTTCCTTACAATAATACGACGCTGAGATCAGGCCAGCAAATATTGTAAAAGGTCAAGGCTTTTTCAAGATGTTGGCTGAAGCTTCGCTTGTTTCTGAAATATCATCTTCAAATCAAGAGGTACAAATGTATGAGGTAAGCCTAAAAGATATTGAATCGAGATATGTTGATATCATATTTTATCTAAAGAACGGACATGCTCCTTGAAATCTGGATTATACAAAGAAAAGAGCTTTAAGATTGAAGGCTAAGTAGTATCAACTCGTAAATGATGTACTTTTTAAGATGAATTATGATTCTGTTCTCCTTCGATATCTTGAGAAATCTGAAGCTAAAAAGGTGTTACAGGAACTCCATGATGGACCAGTAGGTGGACATTATGCGGGAGATGCTACAACACATATAATCTTGCGCGTAGGATACTATTGGCCTACACTATTTAAAGATGCACATAGCTATGTAAGGAAATGTCAAGTTTATCAAACTACTGCTGGAAGACAAAAGAAACCATCATTGCCTTTGCAACCAGTCAATATCTATCAACCTTTTGATCAACGGGGATTGCATATAATAGGTGAGAACATTCCTCACTCTTCTAAACAGCATAGGTATATCCTTACAGCTACAGATTATTTTACTAAATAGGTAGAAGTAGTTCCACTCAAGGCAGCCAATGCTGAACATCGCATTGATTTCATAGATCAGTTCATAATCACCAGGTTTAGTTTAACCTCCGCTTTAATGTTTGATAATGCATCATATTTTTATGGCAATGCTATCACTGAATTTGCACTTAAAAGAGGTTTTAAGCTTAAATATTCTGCCAATTATTACCCACAAGGAAATGAGTTAGCTGAATCAACAAATAAAAACTTAATCAAAATCATTAAGTGAACCATTGATCAAAATCATAAAAATTGGCACAAACCTTTGATGTATGCTTTATAGGCAGACCGAATTACCCAAAAGGCTTCCATTAGAACTCCTCCCTTTAATTTAGTTTATGGGAAAGAAGTAGTTATCCCAACTCATCTAGCAATTCCTTCTTTGGCCTTAGTTCAAATTATTGACGAAACACCAACTTCATATTTACAACTAAGACAATTGCAGATCCTTAAGCTAGAAGAGCAATGAGAACAGGCTAAAATCACACACGCTCATCATCAAGCATTGGTCAAGGCTTCCTTCGATTCAAGGATGGTATCTAGGAAGGATTTTCAAATTGGAGATTTAGTTTTGAAATGGGATAAGGCTCATGAGGAAAAAGGAAAACATTATAAATTCCAATGAATGTGGCTTGGCCCATTCCAAATTGTTGAAATCATAGGTCCATCCACTTTCATGTTACAAGATTTAGCAGGGAAAAACGAGTCTTTGCTTGTTAACGAGCAGATCCTTAAAAAATACTTTCCATAGAAGATGAACTCTCCTATTTTTGTAAATTATTGTTTATAGTTTTATTTTGATAATAAAACAGGTTGTAAATGGTTAACTTTGGGGATTCACAAAAAAGATTAGTGTTTCTTTTAGATTTTGTTTTTCATTTGTATAAATAGAACTGATTTGGAAAATTGATCATTATTATTGAAAAATACAGTCAAATGCTATAAGCCTGAAAATGATACTAGTTTCAGCCTTACGAATTTTGATGAAAAACAACCTTTAGCGAAATTTTGTTTTATATTAGTCAATGAAAAGCATCAATAACAAAACAAAGATTCTCTATAGAAACGTTGTTTCCAAAAACTCTATAATTGTCGTCCAGATCTATTCTTAAGGAACCAATGACTTCCTCCCCACCTAGCGAATTATGAGTTTCAAGGAATAATCCAATGATACACTCTAAGTTTAAAGAATAAGAGGTCTCATCACGACCCAACTTATCATGATCATGGATATTATGACTTGCTGACATTGCCAAAACTTTATACCACAACAGGGCAATGGCTCAAGATTGTTGCAATCAAAAGACAAGGGGTCTCATCACGAGCTAGCTTGTTCAGCAAAGTTATAAATCAAGTGAATGGCATTGTCATAATTTGGTTACCAAACCAAGACATTGTTCTTTAAGAATTAAAAGAAAACAAAAACCAACAAGTGTGGATGTGGATTTATCTTTGAAAATTGCATATTTGTCCAAGTAGGATACAGGATCGTTTTTGGGTAACATGTAACCCTGTCGAGGCTATGAACACCTGCTGGCAGCAAGGGCTCTACCTACGACAAATGAGCATACTTAATACTAATCTACAGAGAATTATTTGTTTTTATCTTTATAAACTAAGTAGTGGCTGATGTAAATACAATGACTAGCTTTGGGAAGTAAATAATCAGATTTAATAAAGGAGAAACAAACTACCATTGACAACTGAAAGCATGAAACACTTTATATTTCTATAATAAAGTTTGACTTTCCATAAAACATTTATGTTTTGGAAGTTTAGAAAATTCAAAAGATAATCAGAGATAACTAGTTCTTCCTAGTGAATCACCAATTGTTGTGGCCAGCAACAACCCCCCTTTTATTTAGTTTTAGTAATAAAGCTAAATAAATGGGGATCCTTCTAAAAAATAAAAAACTAGCACTTATATTTCCCTTTGAATAAAACATGCTATTATAAACTTAGGAACACACCTGCTAAACCTATAAGAAAAAATAAGTTTTACGATAAGTTTCGAATAAAACCATTCTCTTAACAATAAAACATCGCATCGCAAAGGATAATGGAGGACATCATATAAATAAACTTCCGAAATTTTGAAAACGCGATGCGAGATCACGCGCCTTAAAGAGCCATCGTGCATCGTAGCTTTAATATGCCGCAAGTATCACCTAAGGTAAAATATCTCGATCCGGAAATATGCAATAAGCCATCTCACAGATCGCATCTCACAAACGCATCAGGTGATAAATGATTGTTGACAAAATGGATTAGCGATATTGCGATCTGCGATATTGCGAAGCAAATCGCAAAATCACTTTATCGCATATTTGCAAGGCTCATCGTTCAATAAAGTTTTTCTTGTAATCTAATACCGACTTATGGGCATTAATATCAATGTAATGGTTAGTTGATGGTCATTTATGAGATAAGATTTAAATCTGATCGAAAGGTTATTTCACGTAGGGTGGTATATTTGATATGATTTCAGAATTAAAGAGCTTTCCCGTCACTTTCTCTCTTTCCTTACTTGTAAATTTTGTAGGAGCGGCAAGCAGAGTAATATAATCATCATTGTGCAGAACGTAATGGGAAAGAAGGGAAAATCTCTAATTGCAGAGGACAAAGAGATGACACCCTTATACAGAAACACCACCTGTAACGAAGATGCTAGCATAACTACTTGCGAAGGCATGTACAGTCTGCTCGAAGAATAAAATTCGAGAGTTATGGAGGTTAAAGAAACAGCAAACTCATGCGAGTCATCTGAGGCATCAATCATTGAACTTGCATGTTCATTCTTGCACCAAATAGCGGCAAGACCGAAGATTATTCCATACACAGACATGGTCAAGTGGGTACTAGACAGTGTCGATATAACAGATAGACAATTCAAGACTCGAGGCCAAGACCTCATTGAGTCATTCACTACACAAGATTTAAGGCTTATGTATCATCTACCAAAACCACGGGCAACCTACAACAAGCAGTTCGTAGAAAAGTTTTCCAAGGAAAACAAATATTTGGCAGAGTGTACCAAGAGCTGGTCACCGAGGGAAGAACTATTAAAAAAGGACAAACACGGTATGTATAGTACTGGTTCCATCTCCTCCCCATATTGCTTTGCTACTACTATGCTATGTAGACTATTTGGAAAGTCCAACGTCAACAAGTTTTTATTTGAGTGGCTACCCCTATTAGATGTAGCCACTAATGCCACTATTATGGATTAGGCTTAGATATTGTCTGATAATTTAGCTACAGCTATTTGGACTATTGCTCCAAAAGAACTACCACTCATCGGATTTATCCTCCTTTCTATTTAGCTGCTTATGTTATGGATGCAATCTGTTATGTTTCCAAATTTCCTTTAATGGGTTGGAAGTGGACTACACAGAATCCCTTGCCCATTCACATTTATCATAAAGAATTGTGGGATTCCAAGTTTATTCCGTATTTTTACATAATCTGCCATGGAATTATGTTGCCTCTTTATAAAATTTTGTATAATAGGGATGCCCCAAGATTTCCCCCCGAAGCGAAAGTTGGCATTCTCCCTGTCGCAAGATGGTTTGGGGAAAAGATTTTCATGTATGTCAGAGTATTTGAAAGCATTGCTTCCCCTAATGTCCTACCCTTATATGTTCATAATAAGTTATTGGCTCGAGAAATTGCCTACCAGACCTGTGGGGTGGGAGGAATGAGCAAAGAGTTGAAAGATAAGAAGAAATCCATTTGGCCGCAATTTCCTGTGGCTTGTGGGGCCTTTTCAATGTTTGATTTAGGTCATGCATTCAAAGACGTAGACAATGTGATGTGTTTATGACTGTTCAAGTTTCCAGGAAGACAATTTGACCCTTTTGATGTCATTAAGAATTTTACTACTACTGTCAAGATAAAAGTATTTTCCAAAGAAGATGATCTTTTTGATGATGCCTTCCAATAGAAAAGCACACTGAAAGAAGTTTTGCATATGGCTCAAATTCAATTTCCCCCAATGGAATTCCAAGAATTCAAATTATACAGAGAAAGGATATTAGGTAACATCCCCTTGGATAAGTTACACTTGGAACCAATAAGGGAGCCAACTCCCAGTATCAGTTTAAGTGGAAGCTCAGGTACAAATAAGTCTAGATCTAAGTATGGAAAAGAATCACCAGAACACTCTAAACGATCTGAGAGCGACCATAATAAAATTGAAGGGTCAGTTAAAGACACTACCCAATCTAAAGAGCACCCGAAGCAATAGGTCTTGACTACACCACAGGTAAAAGTTCCCCCTCCCATCATCCAGCCACCAAAGCCAGTAAGAATTGAGCTGGATAAAGAGTGGGAAACATTCAATGGATTTATTAATATTGAGGAGCAGAGCACAAAGACACCTAAGATTACAGTACAAACAGTGACTAATATGATCATGGAAATAGTTAGCAATGCTCCAGAAATAAAGCATATTCCCATTATGATCATTACTTAAATAGGAACGCAAAAAATTGCAGAGATAACCATATACACAAAGATGCAACGGAAATAATACTTCATTTCATTAATGGAAAATACTAAAATATGCTTACAACCAGAAATGGAAATAAACCAGCTAGGGCAATGGCAGTTTATCTCTGAGAAGAGATGTGTGGCTACATGCCTCTGAACTGTGTTACAATGAGGCTCAAAGGCCTATTTATTGTTGAGAAGTAATGGAAAAACCCTTCACATTCCAAAACCTAACCCTGGAAGATGAAACGCCAAATTGTGGGCCCCGTTTTTGGGTAAGTTGGTACATCAACTTCCCGGGGTCGCGAATTGCTCGTCTTATCTCCTTTTGACGCGCATGATAGCCCGTTGGAAAGATCTCTCCGAGGACTATGACGAAAAAGACAAATTTTAGACAAACAAATCATTGGTGGTAGATTTCCCAAAAAACGTCGTTTAGGGCCTCAAAACGGCTCCGGAAGTTTAGGACCCGAAAAACTGCTAAAAATAGTAAATTGTGCTATAATTAAGGAAACTGAAAAAAACTGCACGAAGCACTAGAGGGGATCCAAGTCGAATTAGCGGGTGGCCACCAATATCCACCTGGATCACATTACCCCATCATCTGAAATCATGCTCAAGGTAGAGGATATTCCTCCTCTAGATGTATTATATAGCCCGCAGCATAAGGGAGTGGTATGAAGGCAAAGAAAGAAAAGGAAACTCGACAACGTGCTCTCACCTGAGGCAGAGCAGCTAAACATCCTTTGGCAAGACCCTACCACTGACCCTACTGAAAACCTCACTAAGTTATCACAGATCACAGGAGCCTATGCTTCTGCTACCATTGACAAAGCGTCTGAGGTATAGCAATTACTGAAGGAAAGAGAGGAAAAAATACAAGTTTTGCAGCAACAATTACAGCAAACCAGTGCCAACCACAAAGCAGAGGAAAATTTAGAAAAGCTACAGCAAGATTTTCAACAGATGCAGCTAGGATACCAGAACAATTTGGCCAAAAAAGAAAATCAGTTACAAGCTATGCTAAAGATGTATAGAGATGATCCCAAGCTTCCAGAGTTTGTCTCAGAAGCCCTTGCCTTAAACGACCAACTCTTGGAGTTCCCATTGCGAGATGAGTGACAAAATTACCAATCAAGTCATGGACTTGTGACATGATTACGATTTAATTGAAAAAGGAATTTCTAATTATTTGGCTTGGCAAGAATTAGAAGGAAAAAAGGCAAGCGCATTTAGAATCAATGAAGCACATAAAGAAATGCTTTTCCATAAATGGGACGCATAGATTAGAAAGGAAGAACAGGCAGTGGAAGAAGCAACTACAGCGGCACACAACGTCATTGACTGTGTCAATGAAAACCTACACAGAGAAAATATCATTTCAGAGACTGCACCAGGATTTCTCCCAAAGGCACAGCAACTGCAGACAAGCTGGAGACAGAAAGTTGAAGAAAGGGCAAAGTCCATCAAGAAGTTAACCAAGTTAAATTGGGAAACTTACTGGCAGTACTTGGTTAAACCGCATAGTCAATGCATGACTCTCAAATGCCTTACAAACTCTGCTGAGAAGATAGTGCCATCACTTGCCGATTCTGTTTTTGCAGGGCAACTAAAATCAGAGGTCGGCCAACCGACGCTCCTTAAGCCTATGCTGAATGCTTGCAACCATAGAGAATAGATACATAGATAGTTAATTCCAGATTCAGTTTTAGTTTTAATTTTAGTTTTGATTTATTTTTGCCTTAGATGAGGACTGTCATTTAAACCTCCTCTTATATTTTTGTAATAAACTATTTTTAGTATTTAGGAAGCAGTATTTTAACTACTCTCATGCATTTAGATAAGGGTCCTAAAATTTGTCAAAAACATTTCCTTAGAACATGCACTTCTGCACCCTCAGAGGAGGTTTCAATGAATGAATGGAACAAGATTTATTGATATCTGTGTTTAATGTCTGCTATTGAAATGCACTTTTGTACTCTTAGTAGATGTTGAATTAGGAAGAGATGAATCTATATTGTTGAAGCTCATGAGTAGGACTTGTTATCAATGGTACTTTTATCTCTTAATGATTTCTGCTTATGTGTCCGAGTAATATTTTATGCTCAGTTATTTATATATGAAAGCTTGAATGTTTGAGTTATCATTTGGCACTTTTGTATGATGATGACTATTCTGTTTATGCTCAATATATGAATGGATTATTATGCGATATGCTTCTCACAATTGTTTCGGCTAATTTTTTATACGAAACAATTCATTTTTATCGAATTCTTTGCTTGTAGAAATTGAATGATCTTTATTACCAATTGTTGTTCGAAATTATTTTAGATCGCATAAGTAAAAAGTTGAATCCCGGGTTAGTTTTAGATTTAAATATTTCTATTCATTAGAATACAATTGCATTTTTAAATTAGACTTAGATTAAAATCATTTTACTTAGAAATCTTTAGAAAACATAAATATTAATCAACACACACAAATTGGGAAACTTGTCCCATTATCCCCAGTCGGACCCACCATCCCAAACGAAAAAGGAGTTGCTTTCAAGGTCCGGACCAGGTGGGTATCCCCCTTGTTGTAGACCTGATTTTTGGGGCTTCAAAACAATGATAATATAGCTAAATATAACCTTATTACATCCAAGGGTTTAGATTAAACAGTTGAGGTCCTTTTTTATTTACTCTAGCTAATCTACTTATCTGCCAAGATTACACTATTTGGTCAGATTTTTATTCTCTATCTATAAACATAAAATTTAAACATGAAATAGCCAAGTTTTAAACATTTTGACTATCATGGATTGTGGCATAGGTTAAAAACTACACACAATCATTTATTCTAGATAAAAATTAAATAGTAGTGGCATTTTGACTGGCACACTTTCATGGTCTTTTCTTTTCTTGGGGTTCATATTTTTTTTATCTTTTTGACCTTTTTATTTTTTTTTGTCCTTTGCTTTTTATTTTAGGACATACCCTCTTTACATTTTTTAATTTTTTAAATATCGAAAACATTTGCAAAAAGCAAAGGTATGTACATATTACAGGTTTAATCTCAATCATTCAAAAATTATGACTCCTATTGGTATAGGAACCTAACAGCATGCACCACCTGTGTAATTGGGAGTTGTCTACAACTTATATTACACTACCCTTGAACTCCAATCTCAATTGGGTAACTTGAATTCTTTGCATGCATGCGTTAATTTAGACCGATTCATCAGTTTAACTAGATGACCACTCCGTGGAAAAAAGTTACACACCCTTGACTAAACCTCCATTAGTTCTACTAATAGTGAGAACTAGTTACGTTGACAATAACTCAAATTAACTGAAATAGAATACTGCAAATTAACAATGAATCATGTATAACTAAACTCAAGTGTATCCAACTCAAATCAACTAATTTAAATGAGTGATAAGAGCCATATCACTTCAATTAAATTCCTTCAAGTATTTTACTGAAATCGAAATTGAAATTTCTCCTAATTTAGTTAAGGGAAAATTAAATTAGGAATTTCTTGTTGCATTTTCAACACTCCCTCTTATTAAGAAAGGGATTATCTACTACCTCAATCTTACCTCTATGGAACTCGAATTTTCATATTGACAATGCCTTTGGCAAAATATTTTCATCTTGTTCCTATGTAGGAATGTACTCCAACAACATGATTCTCCTTTGCACACAATCTTGTACATTGTGATACTGAATGTCAATACGCTTTTACTGATCATGAAAAACTAGATTCTCAAAGAGTTTGATACAAATTTGGTTGTCATAGTTAATCATTGTAGGATCCATCATATGACCAAATAACCCAACAAGGATCTTTCATCCAGATAGCCTCATATATTTCTTGGATAACAACCATGTAGTCTGCCCCTACTGAGGTGAGTGAAACAGATGTCTGATTCCTGTTGTACCAAAAAAAATTTGTTGACCCAACTGCTCAATCTGCATCTTTTAAGCCTTGCAACTTCACTCCTACTGTCCACCTGTCCCAAAGAAAAAACTGAGTGGTGCATGTGAGGTATCTCAACACATGATTTGTTTCCTTCCAATATAGTTTGGTTTGCTTAACCATAGCTTAACTAAGTTGGTTAACTTCATAGCACACATCTGATCATGTGTTCACAAAATACATAATTGAACCCAGAAGCTGCCTTTAGATGTTAGCCTCCACTACTTCACTTGAAGTAGCATCTTCCTTCCTCCAATTGCCCTCTAGAGGAGTCTCCATGAGTTTGTTTCTCTCCATGTGGAAATTCTTCAGTATCTTGTTGGCACACTTCCCCTAAGAGAAAAAGAATCCCCATCTCCTTGTCATACTTCCATACCGAGGAAATAATGCATGAGCTCCATGTCCTTCATCACAAATTCTCTTGAAAAATATTATTTTCAAGACTTGATCAACTTTTCACCACCAGTTAAAATTAAATCATAAACATATAATACTATAATTAATAAGTTACCTTCAACAATAATATGGTAAAGGTTTTCATTTGCTTCACTTTTTTTGAAGCCCAACCTGGTGAGATAACTGTTGATCTTGAGTCTACAGACATGTGACTCTCTGTTGAAGGTCTCAAATCATTTCGAGTGCTCAATGTACACCTCTTCCTCAATCACTCCATTGAGTAATGTTGTCTTCACATCCATCTGGTGGATCTTCCACCCCATGTGCATTGTAAGAGCTATAATTGATCTGATTGAAGAGTATCTTGCAACTGGAGCAAAGGTCTCCTCATAGTCAATTCCATCCACCCGAGAAGACCTCTTGGCCACAAATTTGGCCTTGTGTTTCTCTATGCTTCCATATGTTGCTTGCATCACCTTATAAATCCACCTAGAACCTACCATTAACTCATCTTTGGCCTTGGGACCACTTCCCAAACATTGTTTCTGATAATGGAGTCATAATCCTTTACCATGGCATCAACCCATACTAGTTGTTGCACTACTTAATCAAATGAGGTTGGCTTAGTATATACAAGCTCACTCATTAGAGACATATATCCAGTGTACCAATCCAGTGACCTCCTCTACCTACGTTGTGATGTGGGTGCTCCCACATTATCTCTAGAATCATGCAATAATTTGTCAGCTTCTCTAGTATGCTTCCTTCCATCACTGGATATCTTTTCTTGAGTAGAAGTCTCCACTCTCTCTACCTCTTCTTGTGGTTTCTCCACAACTTCCTGAGGTTCCTCCATTGAAGCCAAAAGCTCCTACTCTGAATGAAGCTTAGACTCCCTCTCAACGAAACATCTCATTGCCTTCTCCTCATCAAATTTCACATCTCTTCTAACAATTTTCATCCTAAGAGATGGAAAGTACACACAATAGTTGTGAGGTGTATCAATGTACCCCAAAAATATGCCCAACTCAGATATAAGCTCTATATTTTTCCTTGCACCCTTGGAAACATCATAGTAAACTAATGATCCAAAGATCTTTAAGTGTCACATATCTGGTTTCTTCCCGGAAAAAGCTTCCTCTGGTGTACTCATGCCAAGAATCTTGTGAGGACTATTGTTCTGCAAATAAATAGTTTTCTTGCATGCTTCAACCCACAAGTGCAAAATAAGGATTTGATCATGAAACATGTCTCGTGAAGTTCCCACAATACTTTTGTTCTTCCTCTCAGTCACCCCATTCTGCTATGGGTTATGAGGTGTTGTCGACTTTCATCGAATGCCTTCTTTTGCACAGGAGTTCTTAAATTCATTCGACACATATTCTCCACCATTTTATCTCCTAAGAGCCTTCACTTTCCTATTAGTCTCTTTCTCAACATGTGCTTTAAATTCAACAAATTTGGAGAATGTCTAGCCTTTCTTCTGCATGAAGAAGATCCAGCACTTCTGTGAGAAATCATCTACAAATATCACATAATACTTGTGGTTGGTCGTGGAGGTTGTTGAGAAAGGTTACACACATCCGAGTGAACTCTTTCAAATACTTCTTATGCTTTACTATCTCGATAATTGAAGGTGGCTTTCGTGCACTTCCCCAATGTCTACACTTTTCATGTATCTCGCTACTCTAGTGCACCCTTCGGAAGTCCTGTAGAAATCTGTTGCATGATCTTCAAAGCTCCATGGTGAAAATGGCCCAATATTCTATGCCATAATTCACCGATGTCTTGGCTCTGCACCTTCTCTACTTTTATGCTCAATGCTACACACTCTTCTACATTTAATTTGTAGCGATTCTTCACCCAAACCTCGATCCACTTCACCTATCATGTGGCAATATGTCTAAGTAAAGTCTTTCCTTTGGTAAATATCACATCATATCCATGGTATGCCAACATAAAAACTAACACATGATTATTATTTAGACCCAGAACATACATCACATATTTTAATTTGAGAGTGGAGACAGACTCCCTCTTAAAAGTAACTATACCAATATCGGTAGCACTATACCTTCTATCATCTCCCATTTCGATGTGCATGTGGAGGTCCTTCTCCTCCAAGTCACTGAAGAATTCTCAAGTTCCTGTCATATGGAATGAGGCTCCACTATCTAGCTAGCACACACTACCCATCATGGTGCTCACCATACAAAAAATGAGGGTGAAATCAAGTTCGAATTATGAAGCAAAAGCTTCACCTGCCACTCACCTTGAGGGATTCTTACTCACCTTCTTATGTGGACACTTTCTGGCATAGTGTCCCAGTTCATGATAGTGAAAGCACTTGAATTTTAACAAGTCTTTCTTCTTTCCCGCCTGACCAGAATCTAATTTGAATTTGGATTTATTCCCTTTCCCTTTCTTTTCCTTTGCATCCAAGGCAAAGTTCTTCTCATCATCACAATTGGATGGGGTTCCATCTCTAGTGTTTCGCCTTATCTCTTCTTGCACTAAGTTAGATTTAAATCACTCCCAATTTGGTAGATTCTCCCTCCCATTTACTGAATCTTGGTATTTGTGCTAGCTCTTGGGAAGGCCTAGAAGTGTCATGCTTACCAAATCATCCTCAACAAATGTAATTCCAACACTCCCAAGTTCATCGTGATATTAGGTGAACTTGCTCAGGTATTGTGCTATTGTGTCGCCCTTCTCCATCTCGATCTTCTGAATATTGTATTTTAGGGCCATATTCCTGTGGTCACTGTTGTTCTGAAACAAGTCTATCAAGGCTTTTCACATTGCATGTGGGGAATCCTTCCCATGGATATTTGAGACAATATGATCTCAAACTCCTTATAGTATGATCGTCCTCGCATTTGCCACACATTTCTTCAACTCAACTAGATATTGAGCATCAATTGTTGGAGGCTTAGGAATATCATTTTCTATGAATTCCTTTAGCCTGTTATCATCCAAAACTGCCTCCCTCTTGTCCTTCCAATCAATATAATTCGAGTTACGCTCAAGGGAATACTCGAGTCTCAATCCATAAAATGACATCATGTTGGCTCTGAAGAATGATATTGCAAATTGGATTAACCTGCAAAGACAAACTCGAATTATTCTCTTCTATTGTGATTCTTTCTCTGATACCATGTAGAAATTCCTTGTAGATTCAAACTGCTTATGTAATATGCTAAAACAAAAGACTTGAATCTACTCTACTCATCAGCGGAAACAATTAAATGATCGAGAAATCACAACATAAACATGAGACAAGATTCAATCACATATGCTCAGATATTTATCTAAGGGAAAAGAAACTATTCAAAACCCCTTCCTATATGTATTGCATTGGTGAGAAAATAGAGAAGAAATACAATGTTTTCTCAAGCCCAAGCAACCTATGCACTAGTATAATCTATCTCATTACTTCCTAGGCAATATTTGGTCAATACTTAACCAAATCCAAGCCTTCTCAAGTCCCTATTTACTTTTGTTGTTCCTCAAGGAATTAGCCCCTATTAATTAAGGAAATTCCCAATTAGAGTTGTCCAATCCATGTAGGTCCTTCTCTGACTGCATGAACCACGTGTACAATTTGGAATTGTCTACAACTGATAGTACATTGCCCTTGAACTCCAATCTCAACTAGGTAGCTCAAATTCTATACATGCATGAGTTAATTTAGGCTAATTGACTATTTTAACTGGATGATCACTCAGTGTGAAAAATGTTACACACCCTTGAATGAACCTCCACTAGTTCTACTAATAGTGAGAACTAGTTGCATTGATGATAACTCAGATTAACTAAACTAGATTGCTACAAATTAGTAATCAATCATGTACAATTGATCTCAAGTGTCTCTAACTCAAATTAACTGATTTAACTGAGTGATAAGAGACATATCACTTTAGTTAAATTCCTCCAAGTATTTAGTGAAATTGAAATTCGAATTTCTCCTAATTTAATTAAGGGAAAAATAATTTAGGAATTTCTCACTGCATTTTCAACATCCTTGACAAATTTTCCAATATTTTTGAGACTCTCAAAGGTCTCCCACCTATTCAAGGTCATGACCATATTATTCACTTGATTCGAGCAAGTGTTCCTCCAAATGTAATACCTTACAAATATCCTTATGCCCATAAGAGTGAAATTGAACATATGATTGCAAAAATGCTAGAGACAAGTATAATTCAACCTAGCCAAAGTTATTTCTCTTCTCCAGAAGTATTGGTACAAAAGAAGGATTGATCATGTCATAGGTGTCTAGATTATATAGACCTCAACAAGCTCACTATTAAATATAAGTTTATCATTCCTATCATTGATGAACTATTGGATGAACTACACAAAGAAATTTACTTTACGAACTTGGATTTTCATTTAGTATATCATTAAATTAGAATGAAGATAGAAGAGGTTCCAAAAACAACATTTAGAACTCATGAAGGTCTTTTTTCATGCCTTGTGGCCTTACTAATGCACCTTCCACATTTCAAGGTTTGATGAATTCCAATTTCAAACCCTTCATTAGAAAATTTGTGTTAGTATTTTTTGATAATATACTAATTGGAAATATCATGTTCAACATGTTGATAGGGTGCTCAAACTGTTGGAGGAGAAGTAGTTGTATGTAAAATCTTCCAAATGTTTCTTTGGGGTACAATAAGTGGAATATTTGGGTCATATTGTATCCCATGAGGGTGTTAAGGTAAACCCTAACAAAATTAAATCCATCAAGGAATGGAAACTCCCCACAACCTTAAGGAATCTTCAAGGATTTCTTAGGTTTACAGGGTATTATCGCAAGTTTTTTCAGAATTATGGGAATATAGCAGCACCTCTAACAACATTACTAAAGAAAGATGCATTTTCTTGGACTCCAAAAGCAACTAAGGCCTTTTGAGCATCTTAAAGAGGAAATTTATTGAGCTCTTGTATTAGCTACATCAGACTCCACAAAAACCTTTATTGTGGAATGCCATGCCTTAGAAAATGGAATTGGCATTGTTTTAATGTAGGAAGAAATACCCATTTAATTTTAAAGTCATCCAATCAAGGGAAAGTATTTATAGAAACGTATTTATCATAATAGAATGTAGATAATACTACATGCACTGAAGAAATGGTGCCCTTACCTAATGTGAAGAGAACTCGAGGTAAAAATAGGTCATGATAGTCTTAAATACTTTTTGGAACAAAGATTATATTTAGAAGAGTGGAGAAAATGGGTCACAAATATGTTGTGTTATGACTTTGAAATCATTTACAAAAGAGGGTAGAAAAATGTTGTTGCAGATCCATTGTCAAGAAAGGATGAGGATGTCGAAGCATTACTTTGCATCATTTCTATTATCCAACCTAATTGGATAACTGAAGCAATGGATGAATGGAAGAATGATGAATAGGTATGGACACTCATTCAAAATTTGCATCAATATCCCAGTGCATCAGATTCATTTATTTGGAAAAATGATTCACTATGGTACAAAGATCACCTATATCTATATAAGAACTCCCAACTTAAACAAAATATTTTAATGGAATTGCACACCTGTCCTATAGGAGGGGACTCAATCTTTTTAAAAACTTACCACAGGGTCAAGGAGGAATTTTTTGGGGATGCACTTAAATATGATATTTAGAAGTTTGTGGAAGAATGTTTGGTTTGTCAAAAAAATAAAGTTGATACAACTAAGACCCCAGGTCTTTTACAACCATTAGTCGTTCCAATTTAATGACGAGAAGAGGTCCCAATGGATTTTATCACAAGTTTACTGAAATATGAGGGAAATGGTGTCATCATGGTGGTAGTTGATAGACTTACCAAGTATGCACACTTTTATGCATTATCTCATCCTTTCAAATCTAGTACAATCGCTACTACATTTATGGAAACAATTCAAAAGACACATAGAAACCAAAAAATTATTGTAAATGATAGAGATCCTATTTTCACTGGAAAATTTTGGATGAAAATATTTTCATATATTGTACTCAATTAGCTCATAGCTCATCTTATCATCCTAAATTTAATGGGAAAACTGAGATAGTAAACAAATTTTTGGAAGTATATATTTGTTTCTTTGTATATAATAAACAAACATAATGGATCAAGTTGTTACCCCTAGCAGGATGGTGGTACAACACTTCCTTCCACCATACCACAACAACAATGACCCCATTTATGGAACTTTATTGATATGATCCATTTTCCAACACATCATCTTTAAGAGACAACTATAAGGTACAAGTAGTGGAATATCACATCAAGCATCAACATCAAGTTCTCCAACTCTTAAAGGATAACCTGACTCTGGCGCAAAATCGAATGAAACAAAAGAAGATCAACATCATAGTGAAAGAAGTTTTGATGTGGGTAACTGGGTATTTTTACAAATACAACCATACAAACAAATGTCACTAAAGAAAAATAAGAAGGATAATAATTTATCACCTAAGTATTATGGCCCTTATAAGGTGTTGCAAAAGATTGGTACTATGACATACAAATTGGAGATGACTACATCTTCATGAGTAAACCTAGTTTTTGATATTTCATACTTAAAAAAAAAAAGTTATAGGTTACAAGCTTTCAATTCAAACTATATTCCCATAAATTTACGAAGAAGTAAAAATTGTATTGGAGCCTGAAGTAATCACAAAAACAAGAATATGACAACTACAAAATAGATCAATTTTAGAGTATCTCATTAAGTGGAAGAAGTTACCTGCTAAAGACCCCACATGGGAGGATGAGTATTTTATTCAAAAGAGCCCACAACTACTCAAGAGTTGAGGAAAACACTTTTTTCAAGGAGAGGGGCATGTTAGAACCATATAATACTAGTGTAGTCCCCATATTGTTACTGTTGTGCCCAATAGAAGCCCACTATTATTATCGTTGTGCCCCATAGAAACCCATTATTGTTATTTTTGTGCCCTTACATTATTATTGTTATGTATGACCTAATTATATTTTGACCCCTTAGAATCCTATATACACCAAGGAAGCTTTTTCATTTGAATCATTTAATATTTTTTTCATCTATGTGATGTAAAGGAGGTTGCCCCCTCAAAGAGACATATTTTCAATTCATTGATCTATCTCTTCTTTTGTTTTGTGATTTTGTTGCATAACATTTTGATCCATCGATTTTCCATTATTTGAAGGTGGATTTGGAAGTTGGGATGAAAATTTTAGGGTTCTATACAATTCCAAATAACTATATAAAAAAAAAAAATAGAATTGGCTTGTTTCTAAATTGGAAAAATGACTATCATGTTGGAGTTACAAGTGGTTGTTGCGAGGAAGAATTGTTTTGGATAAGGTTTCTCTTGAAGAAATTATTATTTATTGGATTTATATGTCATGGATTCCAAAACGGATTCTTGGAAAGACTAGAAAAATATATTTTATATTTTTATGTGGAGAATCAACCAAACAAATGGAGATTCCATGGGTAAAACGAGAGGCATTGATTGCACCAAAGTTGTTGGTAGGATGGGGCCTTAGGAACAATTTCCTTTTCTCAAAAGCTTTGGTAACAAATAATATTTAGAGGCACGTTACTGGTGAAGGGTTGTGGTGTCAAGTGGTGATACATAAATATATTTATCTGGCAGTTGAATATCGGATGAGAAGGGTTGATAAATGAAATTGTAATATTTTAGTGATGTGGAAGGCCATTGGGAATTATTTTCCTTTGAATTTGGGGGGCTATCTTGGAGGTGGGTGAAGGGAATATGGTTCAAATTGGGGAGAATTATGAGTTTGGAGTGGAAGAGACTACTTATTTCCACCACAAATTATTCAAACACTAAGGGGAAAATGGTGTTGTATGTTTTCCCACATTGTAGACCCACTCACAATTTTGGTGTGAAGGCAGAGATGGATTACGACATACAAGTTTGGTTTCATAGGCATTGAGGAAAATTTATGGAATGATTTTTTGTAATAGTTATAAAGGATCCATGTTTGAATTCAAGAGTGTTATGATGAGCTAGCTTGTTATTTTTCTCCTTTGTGGGTTTACACACCCAGGCTTGAATATATGTTCTAGTGAAAGCGAGAAGATAAATTTGATGGTGATGGAACTAGCTTTGGAAGTTTAAATGTCCTTCTAATCTAAAGTTTCTTATGTGGTGTTTATTAATGGACAAAATATCAACTTGGAATAGATTATAAAAGAGGAATTGGGAGGCACGTAGTATATGTTCTCTCTACAAACTTAGTGAGGATACAAATGATCATTTGATCATGGATTGTGACTATTCAAAAAAGATATGGCTAGAAGTGGAGGCACTAAGAAGATTGAGAAATGTCTAGTTAGGGGATTATATTACAAAGATTGAGGAATTTGGAAGAGATTCCACAAGGGATTTTAAGGCTCTTTCACTAATAGTGGCATGGGGGATATGGTTGTCTAGGAATGACTCAATTTTTTAATATAAATGAATTATTTCAATAAAGCGTGCATCCAACACACTCCACATATTGAGTCATTTCCCATAGGATAAGGAAGAAAAATAAGCGAGGATAGTGGTTAAAGAACAAATTGATAAGAGACTTCACTTTTTTTCAATGGGGCATCACTATGGGATCCCTCTATATGTGGAGGGGGGGCATTATATTCTTTCCAAATAATCATCTATTAAGTTTAGGGAAACATTAAGGGAGGGATCAAATAATTATGTAAAATTTATGGCAATAAAACTAATATTGCTGCTAGAAAATGAGAATGGAATTAACAGTTTGTATATCAATAGGGGGAATCTGAGGTCAAAATTGGGCCTAAAAAAAAACATGTACTAACAAAATCAACTTTAAAAGAACCAATTAGATACAATATGGCAATTTCATCGTTAGGGGTAAATATCTTTGGAGGGAAAATAATAAAATTATTTTCTTAATTGTATTTCCACTTGTCTCCTTATAGGTTTACTCAAATGTCAAGTGTAGGAACTCATTGGATGTAGAACTGAATTCTGCATCTGATGGATAGAGTGCATACTTATTGGATGTGGAATTAAATTATGCATCCAACGAGTGCCTACACTAAACATTTCAGTAAATATATAAGGATACAAGCCAAAGATATAATTAAAAAAAAAAGTCTTTCTTTCTTTTAATTTGACTATTACTTTATTATTTTTCTTAGGAGACCCATTTTAAACCTATAAATTCCCATAATTATTTTGCCACACTTAGATCATCATCAAATGGATAAAAGATGAATATTCATGTCAAAATTTGTTCCTAAATTCTATTTGGGAAGATTTCAAACATTTGAGAGTGCTTTTCAACCATATTTCTCTTTAACATGTGTAGAAGGAAGCGAATGGTTTATCAAAAGCTATATTTCTCTTTAACATGTGTACAAGGAAGTGAATGGTTTATAAAAAGCTATAATTTTGATAGGGGTGACAGAAACCGGGGGGTGATTCTTGGCCCTGGTGGAAAAGTTGAAATATCATACGCATGGGGATTGGGAAGAGGAAAAAATAATGATGCAGGAGCTTATGCACTTCTCAAAGACTTACCTTAACTCCTACTCACAATATAGTTAATTTGGTTATAATTTGGGACTCAAGAAATATTATAATATGCCACATAATGTTTGGAACTTATCCTCAAAATTTAATTCCATATTCAAAAGAATTTGAAAATCTCTCTAAATTCCATTTCTCCATTTTGCTTCCCTCTTCCATGTCCTACAACATAATCTAATCAAGAAACATATTAGATGGCTCTTTCATGTCCTAAAAAAGTTCTTCATTTCTATTTTTTCTTCCATGTCCTACAATAGAATAACCATGAAACATATTAGATGGATCTTCCATGTCCTACAACAGAATAACCAAGAAACACATTAGATGGTGAACAAAGGAACTAGTTTGAATTTGGAAACATTATAGAATATCAATATTTCCCTTAAGTATGAAGACTAAGCATTTGATTGATGGTAATCCCAATGCAAAAATTCCCCATGTGGAATCTCATGGGGAATATGCATGCAGGTACAAAATTGTATATTTGAAGGAATGTGAGTTGACGTTTAAGAAAATTCCCTATGACCACCATGGCGATTTTTGTCATACAAATATTCTACTAGAGACTGGCGAGAAGAGATGGATATTTGTGGAATAACATTTGTCTAACCAGTTTAAAACATCATTATATTATCAACCTGTATGACAATACAACCTAGGTTCATTGCATGATGATAACAATCCTAAAATTGGATGTAGGGCAATACGATGTGAATTTGTTTGCGGTTCAAACATTAAATTGGGATAAATGGTGGAGGTAAATTATTGAATTTTCCAATAATTTCAATTGTGGTTAATAGCTTCATTATAGTATCAATGTTATTGTCTCTCCCATTAAGCAAAGCAATATGAGACAATACAAGGTCATTATGGTCATAATCTATAAAACATCTCTAGGTAACAGAATTAGGGAAGCGTTAATGGGTATCCTAGTTGGTTGAAGCTCCCCTACCAAGTCATTGGCCTTTTGTAATGAGGTGTGGGTTCAATTCTATTTGGGTCCATCCAGGTCAAGATCCTAGAAATAGAACCACTGGTGGGTAATTATACTCAAAACAAGGAGGTTCAAAAGTTTTGTGGGATCCAAGTTAACAAGGTACAAAGGTGGTGGATTTCTTTTATTGATTTAGGAAAAAGGTAGTTTAGAAAGGAATTCTTTATTTGGTATACATTGTGAAGGTTTTAGAAGCTGGTAGGACTTGGTCTCTCAAAGTTTTAGGGAAGGGAAGTTGGTGTTTTAACAATAGGTTTTCAACTCTTCTAGTAATCAGAGGTTGTTAGTTGTTGATTGGTTCCATTCTTTTGGTGTGACTTGAGCATGTATTTGAATATTCCACTCCTTGTTATTTTCTCGTGCGATGGGAAATTTACTTGGATGGGAAGGTACATGTTGAGCTTACTTTTTCAAATTCTTGGGAATTTGGGAGCAACCTAGAGTCACTTAATGAAATAGATGCAACAACTCCAAAAATATTCCTTGTATTGCAAATAAAATACAACCGACTGGTTTCAACTGTAACTTCCACCATGGAGATATTAATCGAACAAAGGTCTCTCATACAAAGAACAAAAGATGAATTATTTTGCAATAGGGATCTTAATTGAACAAAGGTCTCTCATACAAAGAACAAAAGATGAACACTTCTGCAATAGAGATCTTAATTGAAAAAAAGTGTCTCATACGAAGAACAAAATATGAATAGTTGTGTAATAGATATCTTAATTGAACAAAGGTCTCTCATACAAAGAACAAAGGATGAATTCGAAATTGTTCATCAATAATTAGAGGAGTTGCATTTTTCCTTCAACCAAAAGCAATCAAGCCCCTCATGTTCAAGCAGTTTTGTCAGCCTCTCAATGTTTGAGGTTCCTAAATTCAACATTCCTGATCAAGTGTTGGAAAGGGAAAATGATAAAGATGGTCTAGAATAACCTCCTTTTGACATATAAATATGTTCAGAAAAGTTTGTAATTTTTTGGGTTTGTTTTGGAAAGTTTTAACACTATATATATAATAGGTCAGTAGTTGTAATAGATTGGTTTTGACCTCTTCAATAGTTGGGATGAACCAGTTGTAACAACGAGCCTCCTATATTTTTCTCACTTTTGATATATGGATGTGATCAAGAAGATTTATATGAAAACAAATACCTTTATGCTTTATGCTTTATTTAAGGAGGAAAAACACTTGAATGTTAGTGTAGCTTGAAAATTGGATGATAACAAAAAAAAGATAGGAATTTTGATGCAACTTTGAATTTGGATGATAAAAAAAAAAAATAGGAACTAGGAACATTGTCACATTTCAAAATATTTTCATCCTCTATTTCATGAAGTGAGGGTAGTGTTGTAGCGACTACAGCCAGCCTCTAAAATTTTGTATTTGATTCATTTTGGAGCCTCCCTCCTCGAAATCATAGCAGTTATCCTGCACTGATCAAGTACTTGTGTTTATTTGATTTCATCTAATGCTTAACAACTTGTGTTCACTCACTTGTCCCATTGGTCAACCACAAGCTCACCCACCACTTGGTTCTCATCCGGTCAATGAGTTTTCAAGAAAAACTACGCAATCCTGGAGGGTAGTCTATCTTCCCCTCAAGAATTGCGCAGAGTAGCCCAACAACTACCCTGCACTCAAAAAATGCACACAATAGGCCAGATGACACTTCTCTCCAAAAATTCGTAGAGCAGGCCAACCAACACTGTTATCCAGAAATGTGTAGAGCAATCCAGCCACACTTCTCTCCAGAAATGTGAAAAACTAGCCAGAAAAACTACTATGGAAAATTGCACAAAGCTGGCTAGCGAGCTATTGCCACTCAACCCAAAAACAACGCAAAAGTTTTCCCACATTGTCTATCCATTGCATGTGTTGGGAGGTTGCTTGGTTCCCTCCAGAACTGTGCAATCCTTCCCTCCATGTCGGGAAGCTTTTCCTGAAAAATAAAAAAGTGAAAAGTGAAAAGCATCCCTAGATTTTAGGGACCTACTTTTAGTAGTGGGAGTTACATGCAAAGTCAATTTTAGAAACTTCTCGCCAAGTGTCTTTTTTTCCTAGATTTGTGGCATGCGCATCATAAATCCTAAGTTCACCAAATCTACTTAAACAATGCCTCAAAGCTCATTCTTCACATTCGATCTTGGAGCTCTAGCATTCCCAAGGAATTTAGGAACCTTCAACACAGTAGGCACAATGTTTCTGGGTAAGTTTTTCTTTTCATGCCTTTTGTTGCTTTTTCTGACGCTTTTTATTTCCCGGCTTGCATGAGTGTTGTTTTTCATGTTTTATTCAATGATCGCTAGAATTTTAATGTATTTTAACTTGTAGAAGTGTTGTTTCAAGTTTTTCACTACCTTTCCTTATTGTCGCATGCATAAGATTGTTTCTGTACTTATATTCGTCGTTGCGGCGACTCTATTCGTGAGCTTCATTGCTTTGCCATTTGACTTATTTATGCACTTGCTTGAATTGCATGCATGTCCATTCACTCAAATTTGCACCAGCTTTTCACACACATTCAGTCCTTCACATCTTCAGGTTTCCATTAGGCAAATCCAGGCTCTCTTGGCCCAGATCTTGTTTCTCCCAGCATGCTTTATGCATTCATGGAAATCAAGGCTCTGCCTTGCCTCCAAGAATTGCACAGAGGATGCCCATACTAGCTCCCAACTGTGCTCTATGCAATCCTCAGAGGTAGTGTGCCAGTCTTACCCACTAGAACTATGCAATGCGTAGTTCGAGCTAGCAACACAGTCTGACTGATTTTCGCATTACACAGTTTTAGTCAGCAGCCAGCCTCACTGGATTGTGCATTACATAGTTCTAGTTAGTAGTGAGCCTCAATAGTAGTTGAGATTGCGCAATGCGTAGTTCCAACTCACAGTCTCCCAACCTCCCAAAGTCAATGTCGCACAATCTTGCCTAGCAATCACTAATTTGTTGCCCGATTGATTCTCGAGTTGCTTTATGTTTTTATCGGACATTATCTTGATGTGAGTGTCTTCGCTGTCTCCAGGTACCACAAGTTTTTGAGTAGCTTCTTAGTAATACATGTATCATGGCCTCCAAGAGGGCTAGATCAAACAACAAAATTGAAATCAGTACAAGAGATGTGGTTGAGCAGTCATTTATGAGCTTGCCCATGTACAAAACACACACTTTTTCATCGAGAAATACATCAAGATGACATTGCAAGACATCAACATTATATTCACCGACAACTTTGAGGAAAATCTGGAGGACCGACAAGTCTATGTCAATATTCATAAGTCAGGATTGTATAAGGTTGCATGCCGGTATCCCACCTTCCCATCCACAGATGTGATCCATTGGATTATCTCACACACTGATCCTTAGATGATGATACTAAGCAGTTCCATTGGAGTAGATATTACTTCCTTCAGGATGAAATATTATCAGCAAATGTACCATTTTACACAGTCGGTGAACAGGATGGATGCACCATTCTACACTCCCAACAACAGTGTGAACACAAGAGACATCTTGAATCATTGGGTAAGGGATCCATCAAAGTTCAGGGCGATGCCCAACCAAATATACAAGACGAAGACACTCAGGAAGGCATACCGATTCTTGGTCATCTTCACATGTCGCTTGTATGGCCAAGGGAGTATGAAGACCTTCCCGCAGAGTTGGGTTTCTATGTTGGATCAGCTGGAAAGTGAAGGAAAACAATTCAACTGGTCTGACATGTTAACTCTCCATATGAAAGTGCATGTATCCAATGCTTGGAGTCTGCCCAAGAATCAACAAGCAATATTTTTCGTGTCTTCCTACCTGCTTGATGCAATATGTGCCTGTCATGGGTTGGGCATGGACACCTTCAGAGAATGTTGTGAATGTATATTGTAAATTTCTCTCAAACTGTAGCTATGGAGGAGTAATGGCTAGAGTATCTGACCATTTCATCGCTCCTCTATACATGATGATCTTTGAACAAGATCCACCTTGCATGTCTCAGGAATCAATGGAGGCATTGCTAAACATCGTAGATTGGTACACCTCACCTAATGGCACCTTCATCAGGATGTACAGCGCAGGGAAGGCTTTGCATGTGTTGTTGATGTTTACCACAGACAAGATATTCATGCAAGAGGTTGCATACAACATCTTGATAGGGTTATCATCTGGATTGCATGGGAAGAAGAAGGAACCATGGCCTATGCTTCCTTTGTGAATTGGGTTGTCCTTGATCCAGATTTTGAAAGAAGCAGATGCCGAGGTTGAGGACTTCAAGAAGTTTAAGTTCGACACTAAGATTTTCAATTCGTACGATCCACATGGCTTATACAAGGACCACTGTGCCAGAGTGTACTATTCTTGGATCCATGGGGCATGTCATTAGCCAAAGGAAGACCCATGGAGATATTGTTATAACTCCTCTAGGCTCAATGAACTGATTAGAATGGTAGTAGAGTGGCTAGAAGCACTCAAGGAAGCAACACCATAGGGAGCAACAAAAATAGTAGCAACAAGAAGCAAACCTATGCAAGAGAAATGTAAGAGGAAGATTTCTGAAAGCACAGAGACGGAGAAAATCTACAAGTATAACGAAGACCCACTTGTGCAAAGAGTAGCTTTAGAGATACATGAAAAGAGGCAACAATGCGACAAGAGAGTAGTGCAAAGAAAGAGAGAGAAGCAAATATTGGAAGAAGTAGAGAGCATTTTACAGGAAGTAGAGCAAAAGCTAAAATAAGAACAAAAGTTGCACATAAGAGAGAAGGAAGTGTAGCATGAACAAGAACATAACAAGAGCAGGAGGAAGTGCAATGTGCATAGACAGCGCAAACTGCGGTGATACAAGTTGAATGCTTTAAACCAACAGCAGATGAGGAACATGGTGAGAAGCTACAGGAATGGGAACTTGCTACACATGATGAACCGATAGTAGAACAGATGGACATGGAGATGGAGAAACCAAAACAGGATCAAGACACTGACCTCATGCCAAACGAAACTGAGGTCACCCCATAAGCTTCACCATCTCTAGTAACAGAGCAAGTCTCGAGTGAACAAGGGGATACCATTCTCCTTGAGGATAATCTAGGAACAGATGTGTACAACATAGCCTTTGATAAGTCACGTCACTGACTTGTACAAGCACGTAGAGCACACACCCTAGATGAGCATGCATCACCTGCGCACTTTGAAGAATAGGTGATTGTGTCAGATGTATGAATACATCCATCTTCCTTGTCCAATGCTACAAAGGCTTATTCCTAAGCCACGTGCTCGAGTGTGAAGTTCTTAGTAGCAAAAAATGAGTGCATAGCTAAGGAGTTGCAAGAAGCCAGGCAAAGATAGGAACAATCAACAGGATCCACGAGAGTAGAGATGAAGAAATCCATACTTGGTGAAGTATAAACTCTTGAGACAGTCATGTAGAGACTATATGACAGATTCGTCACCATGCACAAGGTAGTTGTCCATCTATATGGTCATCAATAGCATTACACTAAGATAGTGCGAACACTCACAGACATACATGCCATTGTTGATCATGTACAGAAATGGATAATGAGATACAAGGGAGCCCCACTTCACTTGTACAAGATGATGAAGCCACATGTAGAGTTGGACAAAGCACGCATCCAGACTCTAATACGGAACTATGAAGAACTCTTGCCACTCATCACCAGTTTTGAGGCTTCATATGCACGATTTTTCAGGATTTTGGATGTCATGGTGAGAAGTTATGGCACCCTGTCGATTGGTACACTCACTGAGGCCAAAGAGAAGAACCAAGTCAGACTGGAGATCAACATGTTCTTTGATCAATTGATTCTCATGGCCACAAGTGCAGATTTGCAAGTTAGCGCAAATACATGAATATTTATATCGCTTGTCTGACCTTGCTCAAGACTAAGTTGTGCATGTTACAAGACGAGTTGGATAGAGGTTCCAAATCAGTATACCCAGAAGCAATGGAGGCAAGAGTTCATTTCCAGAAAGACATCATCAAAGAGTATGCAAACACCATTGTACACTAATAAGCATCGCATCAGTTTGTCATCGAGGATCATGAAGAGGATGTTGATGAGCTAGTCTTTCCACAGCTATCTAAGTCTTAGTGTTGTCTTGTCTGGCTGACTCAAGCCATTTTTGTCCCACATGGGTAAATGTGGAAAAGGTATTTTTGTAAACATGACGTAAAGTGAAATTCCAAGTGTCATCAGTGGAATGCAAATAGTCATTTTTAATGTAATGAAGTTGAAGAGTCATGAGGGTAGTCCAAGAGTCACAAAGGGGAATGTCAAGGGTCACCCTGCCCTTTGCTATAAATAGAACCTCATAACTCATAGAAGAGGCTTTTGGGAGCCAAGATTTTGCTAGGAATTTCTTAGAGAGGGCTTGGAGAGTATTGTGATGAGCCTTGGCTTCTCCACAGTGCAGAGTGAGTACATCTCTTTGGAGGAGCAGGCGGTGTTGACTCTAATGTTCCACTATTGGGGTTAGTGGTTGTCATGGTGTATGTATGGATGAAACTTTCACTTTATATAATATAACAGAGCCAACACGTCTTCATTCATATGTTTTTATTGTAGTTCGAGTATTTTGGTTACTTTAGCAATGTATGTTGTTTAACTTACGCATTTTGTATGAACTATTTCATATGTGATTGTATGAATCTTGTTGAAGTCATGTTGTTGGTTTAACCCATCACTTTGGATTGTCAACTATTCTTCTTTCCATCTTGTGATGTCATTTAGTTCATGTGTTCCTGTCAGGCTGCGTGCTATTATAGGCTTCTAAGGGGCACATTTTTTTCCCCTCCATGTGCTAGAACCTCCCCATGCATTTCCCTTAACTTGCTACAAGGTCACACACTTACTTCCGATAAACATATCAAGCTTACCTCAGTGCCCTATCACAGTTAAAGAATAGATTTAATACCCACTGGTGGGACTCCTACTCCAAATCGTCTGAGGTCTAGTTGGGACTTATTACAATGGAGATCCCCTAACATGTTGGTGGGTCTAGCACTGCCAACATTTTTGGCACTAGAAGGAGGGCCAGATGAAAAGCTAAGTCCTCAAAATTGGTTTTGAATCTCTACACATCTATCATAACTTATGTTATAGTTCACCTTCCGAGATGTATATCTTATGGAAATGTGTTTGAAGTATCAAGGGAGTTCTAGGATCTCTTGTTACAATACACATATGAATGTGAAGGCGGAACAACTTGGCCTAGGCATAAAGTTTCTTTCAAAGCTCTCTATGACACCTTGGAAGACCCTAAGGATTATGTGGCTTGCTCATTGTTCATATTCACGATTCGAGGGAACCCATTGCAATTTGTGCCACACTGCTTGATAAATATATTCACTCTTTCAATCATTTCATTGAAGAGATAGACCATTCTTTTCATCATTTTTACCGTAAAGCACTTAACAAAGAATTCTGGAATTACAGAAAGCTTTTGAGGAATCCTTGTTGAAATTTTTGGATCGCTTTCGTAATCTCGCATTTCAATTCCTAGAGGATGAAATTGATTGGAAATTTCTTCATGAAATATTTCACTATCTTCTTCACATATTTGAAAATCCACAAGTGTCGGAATCATTCAAACCCTTCCCAGCATACCTTGGTGTTAGAGCTACCAAATCTAATATGGACAAGGTCAGTGTAGTGTCACAAGTGATTGTCTGTCCTCATCTCATCAAACATATCTAGCCCCATAGTGCAAAGTGGAAGAAGGTGCACATCCATCTATTGAACTGTCACATCCTCCCACCCCACCTGCTCTTGATTTTTGTTGATCCTCAGGATTGTACTGTTTTGTGTTCTCCCATTCCGAACTCCACACTTGTTGTTCAAGAGGATCAAGTTGTCGATGAAGTTGGTTTTGAGAAACCAACCTGTGATATCATTTATGATGAGTATGTGTGAGAATATGAAGAAGACCCTACGGTGAAGGATGACCTCCTTCTTTCTGCACCTCATCCACTTTTCGCTGACATCTTTGGTGATTCTTCCATTGTTAATTTTCCATTTGAGAATTCATTCCCATATGCATTTACTTCCAATCATTCATAGAATACACCAAATGTCAGCCTGTCATTCAATAGCAGAGAGGACACATTTGTGTTTTCAAATCCACTCAATATTTCATCTGTAATTTATGGAAATGAGGAGGGTGAACATTCTTGCTTCTCATCAACCCCTTTGTTCGATTAATTAGATCATGAGGATGCCAGTGAATTTTTTGAATTTTCCTATTGTGGTTGTCATGATCTCTTTACTCCTTCATTTGATCATGATGATGATTCATTCATTGTTGATATTTATAAGCCGCCCGTCTTTGATGATCTATATGTTCATGAAGTGGAAACCCCACAAGATGTTGAGGCACTTCAGCCCAAGCTGATGGTTATGTAAAGCCCTCGCTGTCTTGAGGTCGATTCCACTTCAAATCAAAAATCTGATGAAATACCCAAGGCTTCTCATCACTCTCTTGTTTACATTAAAGATCAATCTAGATCACAAAATTCACATCCTCCACCTGAATCACATGATCCCATCGCTCATGCATTGGAGGAATCATACACAATGATCAGTCTTTCTAAACATAACTTGTCTTTCTTTCTCATGCTTGCTTGTTTCTCATGGTCAAAAGAGTGCGCATGTTTGTTTTCTACACATAGTGTGATGCCTAACCATGATACATCCACAGAATGCTTATCTTGGACTTTTATTCTTTTCTTTTTTGTGGACATTTTGAAATTTGGAGAGTGTTTGTCTTCACTATTATATTTTTCTTGCTTGTTGGTTTACATGCTTACATTTCACATAAACCATGCCTTCAACATGGGTCAACCAATGTAATGACGGCTGCATTGGAAATATCATGTTATGTGAAGAGGCCCATGCAATGTTTAGTTTAGGAGTAGGTGTAATATTTGTTTCCTTGTTTTTCTTTGTTGTCATGCTTGCTTTGTTTACTTTGTTTGCATAGTGTGTTTGCTTGATTTGTTTTCTTTCTTTGCCTTCATTTACTTTTGTGCTTTTCTTTCTTGTTTTTTTGCTTGTTTTACACCCATAGGTTTAGTTTCGCATGAAACCATGTGTGGCTCTTGAGACAAGCAAGGTAAATTACAAGAGGACTTATACAACTACCAACACTTAGTTATCTATTGTCCTCTCTCTTTATGAAGAGCTTATTGTCTTCAGTCAATGATACCCTAACGAAAAATATGTTCTATTCAGAGTGAGTCTTGGTGAAAACACAATTCTTGCATTTTTAACTAGTACAGCCTACTCTAATCGGTTCTTTTGGGTTATCCCTTGTCGGCTCGTTCAAGTAGAGTAAGGTGACAGGAAAAACCTTAACAAGTATTGTCAAAGGTATACATAAAATACTTCTCTGAAGGGACAACCTATTCTTCTCTCAATAATTCAGGATCCCTCTTCCGCCTCCAAAATAAATAAGTGCCTATGCACAGTTCTTTGAAAAATAAAAATAAAAATGAAAAATGAAAGATAAAATAAGGCGAAAGAAGAGAAAGGCTTCCTACATAGAGAGGTGATGCAAGTAACTTCACCGGGGTACTGATCAGGATCATTCGAAGTGGAGAAATGCTTGTGTCCCTATGTGACTCCGTCGAGGCACTGTCCAGACCTACTAGAAGTGGAGCAACACCAAAGATTAAGCTAAAAATCTGACATCTTTATTACTTGTGCACCAATATACCCCTCATCCCCAATCGAAACAACTTATTTGACTTGGCTTGTTATGTGTGTTGACCGATCAAGAGAAAGGTAGGGACTATATCTTTAACTCAAGCTTAGTGTTGAAGCCATGAGAATCAAAGAATCAAAAAAATGCTTCCAGAGGAGTTAGACTCGCTTTTCATGAACAAGGTCCATACAAAGAGATGGAGTTTTAGCAGTGTGTCACCAATAATGTAGTGGCTACAACCACCCTCCAAAATTTTTCCTTCACTTCATTTTGGAGCCTCCCTCCTTGAAATCATAATAGATAACCTGCATTGATCAAGTACTTGTGTTTATTTGATTTCATCTTATGATTAATAGCTTGTGTTCACTCAATTTTCCTGTCGTTCAACCATAAGATGACCCAGCACTTGGTTCTCATCTGGTCAATGGGATGTCAAGCAAAAACGCATAATCCTGGAGGGCAGTTTGTCTTCCCCCCAGGAATTGTGCAGAGCAGCCCAACAACTACCCTACGCTTAAAAAATGCACAGAGCAGGTCGTTCGACATTGCTCTCCATAAATACATAGAGTTGGTTAGTCGACACTGCTCTCACAAAATGCACAAAGCATGCCAGCCATCACTACTCTCCAGAAATGCACGGAAATTTCCATCAACACTACTCAGGAAAATTGTGCAGAGCTGGCCAGCCAGCCAGGGCCACTCAGCCTAGAAACAATGCATAATTTTTCCCTCTGTGACTGTCCATTGCATGTGCTAGTAGGTTGCCCAGTTCCCTCCAGAACTGTGCAATCCTTACTTGCATGCTAGACAACTTTTCCTAGAAAAAAAAAGAGAGAGAAAAAGCATCCCTAGATTTTAGGGATCTACTTTTAGCAACGGGAGTTACATGAAAAGTCAATTTTAGAAACTTCCCGCCAAGTGTTTCTTTTTTTTGGCATGCGCACCATAGATCATAATTTCGGTAAGCCTATTATACGATGTCTCATAACTCATTATTCACATTCGATCTTGAAGCTCTGGCATTCCCGAGGAATCTAGGAACCTTCGGCACAGTCGGCACAACTTTTCCAAGTTTTGATTTTTGTGCCTTTTACTACTCTTTATGTTGCTTTTTATTTCCCGGCTTATATGAGTGTTGGTTTCCGTGTTTTATTGAATGTCCATTGGATTTTTAATGTGATTTAACTTGTAAAAGTGTTGTTTTGATTTTTGTATTATCTTTCCTTACTATCGCATGCATAACATTGTTTCTATGTTGACAGTCGTCGTTGCGGCGACTCTCTTCATGAGCCTCATGGTTTTGTCGTTTGATTGATTTCTACACTTGCTTGAATTGCATGCACATCCATTCACTCAAATTTGCACCAGATTTGCACACACATTCAGTCCTTCACATTTTTAGGATTCCATTGGGCAAATCCAGACTGTTTTGGCCCAAATCTTGTTTCTCCCAGCATGCTCTATGCATTCCTGGTAGTCAAGGCTCTACATTGCCTCCAGGAATTATGCAGAGCTTGCCCACACTAGCTCCCAGTTGTGCTTCATGCAATCATAGGAGAGAGTGCCCCAGTCCTGCCCACTGGAACTGCACAATGCGGAGTTCTAGCCAGAAACCCAACCTAACTAATCTACACATTGCAGAGTTTTAGTTAGCATGCAACCTCACTGGACTGCTCATTGTGCAGTTCCAGTCAGTAGTGAGCCTCACTAGGATCTGAGACTACACAATGCATAGTTCCAACTGACAGTCTCCTAGCCTATTAGAGTCAATGCTACACAATATTGCCTAGCAGTCACGAGTTTTTGGCTCAATTGATTCTTGAGTTGTTTTATGCTTTTAGCTGACATTGCCTTGTCGTGAGTGTCTTCCCTATCTCCAAGTACCATAGGTTTTTTAGTAGATTATTAGCAGTAAAGGTATCATGGCCTCCAAGAGAATTGGATCAAAAGACACAGTTGAAATCAGTACAGGAGATGTGGTTGAGCAGGGATCTATGAGCTTTCCCATGTACATAGACACACACGTGGTCATCGAGAAAGACATCAAGATCACATGGCAAGACATCAACACTATATTCATAGGCTGCCTTGAGGAGAATCTAGAGGACTGATAGGTCTATGTCAATATTCATAAGTCGAGATTGTACAAGATTGCATGCAGGTATCCCACCTTCCCATGAATAGATGTGATCCACTGGATTGTCTCACACACTGATCCTGAGACAATGATACTAAGAAGTGTTAGTGGAGTAGAGCTTGCTTCCTTCAGGATGGAATATTATCAACAGATTTACCATTTTTCGCAGCCGATAAACAGGATGGATGCAACATTATACACTCCCCACAATAGTGTGAACACAAGGGACACCTTGAAGTGTTGGCTAAGGGAGCCATCAAAGTTTTGGATGACACCCAACCAGATATACAAAACAAAGACACTCTGGAAGGCATACTAATTCTTGGTCATCTTTGCATGTCACTTGTATGGCTGAAGGAGTACGGAGACCTTCCCGCAAAGTTGGGTTTCTATGGTGGATTAGATTGCAAGTGAAGGAAAATCGTTCAATTGGTCCAACATGTTGGCTCTCCAGCTGAAAGCGTATGTATCCAATGCTAGGTGTCCACCCAAGGATCAACAAGCAAGATTATTCGTGTCTGCCTACTTTCTTGATGCAATATGTGCCCATCAATAGTTTCCTGGCATGGGTTGGGCATGGACACCTTAAGAGAATTTTGTGAGCGTATATTGCAATTTGCTCTCATACTGCAGCTACTAAGGAGTCATGGCCATAGTATCGCCCCTCTGTACACGATGATCTTTGAACAAGATTCGCCTTGCATGTCCTAGGTAGCAATGGAGGCATTGCTAAACATTACATATTAGTACGCTTCACCCAATGGCACCTTCAGCAGGATGTACAACATGGAGAAGGCTTTGCATGTGTTTTCGAGGTTTTCCATAGACATGTTGGTCATGCAGGAGATTTCATACCACATCTCAACAGGGTTATCAACTGGATTGCATAGGAAGAACAGGGCACCATGGCCTATGCTTCCTTTGCAAATTGTGTTATACACAATCCAGAGTTTGAAAGAAGTAGATGTCAAGGTCAAGGACTTCAAGAATATTAAGTTTGCACCAAGAGTTTCAATATCTATGATCCACATGGCTTATGTAGGGACCACTGTGCAAGAGTGTGCTATTCTTGGATCCACGAAGCATGTCATTAGCTAGACGAAGACCCATGGAGATATTTTTATAACTCCTACAGGCTCAATGAACCAGTCAGCATGGCAGTAGAGTGGCTAGCAGCAACACCACATGGAGCAGTGATAATAGCATAAGCAAGCAACAAACTTGTGCGAGACAAAGGCAAGAAGAATATTGTTGAAAGCACAGAGATGAAACAAAGCTACAAGTATAAGGAAGACCCACTTGTGGAAAGAGTAGCTTTGCATATAGTTGTAAAAAGGCGACGGTGCGATAAGAGAGTAGCACAAAGAAAGAAGGAGAAGCAAAGACTAGAAGAAGTAGAGAGGAAGTTGCAGGAATTAGAGCAGAATCTCAAGGAAGAACAAGAGTTTCATAGAAGAGAGAAAGGAATCGAAACATGAATAACAATAGGAATAGGAATAGGAGGAAGTGCCAAGCACACAGACAACATAAACTAAGCCGATACAGGTTGAATACTGAACCAGTAGCAGATGAGGAATAGGGTGAGCAGCCGTAGGAATAGGAACTTACTCGTAGGATGAATTGATAGTAGAACAGATGGACATAGAGATGGAGCAGCCAGAACAGGATCAAAACACTGACCTCATTCCATACACAATAGAGGTCATCCCATAGGCCTCACTAGCTCTAGCAACATAGAAGGTCCCGAATGAACAAGGGGATACCATTCTCCTTGAGGATAATTCAACAACAGATGTGTACAACATAGCCTTTGATGGGTCATAGCACAAAGTTGTACAAGCATGTAGAGAACACACCTCGAATGAGCATTCATCACCTACGGACTTTGAAGAATGGATGATTGTGTCAAATGTTTTAAGACATCCAACTGCCTTGGTCAATGCTACAAAGGCTTATGTTGAAGCCACGAGCTCTAGTGTGAAGTTCTTGATAACAAAAAACAAGTGCATGGCTAAGGATTTGCGAGCACCCAGGCAGAGAGAGGAATAATCAACATGATCCACGAGAGTAGAGATGAAGAAAGCCATACTTGTTGAAGTATCAGCTCTTGAGAAAATCACACATAGATTGTATGACAGGTTTGTCACCATGCACAAGGCAGTTGTCAATCTACACAATCATCAACAACGTTGCACTAAGATAGTGCGAACACTCATAGACATAGTTTCATTGCTGATCATGTACAGACATGGACAATGAGATACAGGGAGCCTTGGTTCACTTGCATAAGATGATGAAGCTGCAAGTAGAGTTGGACAAAGCATGCATCTAAACTCTGATCTGGAACTATGAAGAACTCTTGTCGCTCATCACAAGTGTTGAGGCTTCGTACATATGGTTGTTCAGGAGTTTGGATGTCGTGGTGAGAAAGCATGGCACCTCGTCAATTGGTATGCTCACTGAGGCCAAAGAGAAGAACCAAGTCAAACTGGAGCTTGACACGTACTTTGATCAGTTGATGATCATGGCCACCAGCACAGATTTGCAAGTCAGCGTAGATAACATGCAAATGTATATCGTTGGTCTAACCTTACTCAGGACTAAGCTGCAAATGTTATAGAATGAGTTGGACAAAGGTTCCAAATCACTATACCTAGAAGTAATGGAGGCAAGAGTTCATTCCAGAAAGACATCATCAAAGAGTACATGGACACCATTGCACACTACCAAGCATGGTATCAATTCATTGTCGAGGATCAAGGAGAGGATGTTGATGAGCTAGTCTTTCCATAGCCGTCTGAGTCTTAGTGTTGTCTTGTTTGGCTGACTCAAGCCATTTTTGTCCCACATGGGTATATGTGGAAAATGTAATTTTGTAAACATGATGTAAAGTGAAATTCCAAGTGCCATTAGTGGAATGAAAATAGTCATATGTAATATAACGAGTTATGCAAAGAATTTGAAGAGTCATGAGGGTAGTCCATGAGTCACAAAGGGGAATGTCAAGGGTCACCCCACACTTTGTTATAAATAGAAATCTCATAACTCATGGAAGAGGCTTTTCAGAGCTAAGAATTTTCTAGGCATTGCTTAAAGAGGGCTTGGAGAGTATTTTGATGAGCCTTGGTTTCTCCACAATGTAGAGCGAATATATCTCTTTGGAGGAGTAGGCGGTGTTGACTGTAATGTTCCACTATTTGGGCTAGTGGTTGTCATGGTGTATGTATGGATGGAAATTTCACTTTATATAATATAATAGATCCAACACGTCTTCATGCATATGTTGTTATTGTAGTTCGACTATTCTGGTTACTTCAGCAATGCATGTTGTTTAACTTACACATTTGTGTATAAACTATTTCGTATGTGATTGTATGAATCTTGTCGAAGTTGTGTTGTTGGTTTAACCCATCACTTTGGATTTTCAACTATTCTTCTTTCCATCTTGTGATGTCATTTATCTCATGTGTTCCTTTCAGGCTGTGTACTATTACATGCTTCTAGGGGGTGCACTTCTTTTCCCCTTCCATGTGTTAGAACCTCCCCATGAATCTCCTTTGACTCGCTGAAAGGTCACACACTTTCTTTCGACAAAGATATCATGCTTACCTTTGCGCGATATTGCAGTCAAGGCATAGCTTTACTACCCACTGTTGGGACTCCTACTACAAATGGTTTGAAATCTGGTTAGGACTTCTTACCGGGGAGATCCCCTGACATGTTGGCGAGTCCAATATCGTCAACAGGAGGGTACAAGAGATACTCATATTTGAGTTCATTCTTATTTATCAAATATTTCTCTTAATCGTTATGGATTACACTATTTATATTATTATTATATATTAAAATCATATATACATATATGGGAGAAAGGATATCAATCCTCCAAATTTTTTCCTGTGGAGAAAAAAAGTAATTCTCGTCCCTTTATTCTGGGATAATCAAATACATAAAACTGCATGGTTTAGGCATTATATCGATAGCTATCACTCCCAAGATAATCAGATACATCTACCTGCATTGTTTAGAAATTGTATCAATAACTATCACTCTGCAAACACCTGGACACATTATAGTGTTGTTTCACACCCTCAATTCAAGGCATGAATTTCTTATTTAGCTACAAACATCATCCTCAGGGTTGTAAGCATTAGTGTTAACTACAACCATATGTACAAGAGTTTATTTATGTATAATGAAGGGCCAAAGTGATGTGGTCATATAATAAAGGGAAGTGTGTAGGGACTTTGAAACAAAAGAGAGTACATACATTTCTTGCATGAGCTAATATAGTCAATTGGGAACTTTGATTGCACACTCAAAATCAAAGTGCATAGGTTACTCTAAACACAAGAAGCTTTAATGTGCATAGTTTACTTTTAATATAGAAAGATTAATTTTTTTAAAGAAGATTATAGATTTTGAAATATTCTTGTAATTTAATAGATATATTTTTTCTTTTTTCTAATAATTAGTTTGTGGATAATTTTTGTACAAGGTTAAAACCTACAATTTCATAGACTGTCCATTAACACCTTTGCCTCGGCTAGTGCCACCTCCATGTCAAGTAGTGAGAAGGTTGAGCCCAGACGAGTCATGAAGATTCCAGTGACCATGTCCATTGTGGCAAGATATAGATAGAGCACAGGTGAGATCATGTTGAGTCAAAGAATTGTGTAGAGGGCATCATCATCTTTGGTGGAGAAGGCATCAGATGTGTAGAAAGTCAGACATTTTTGTGTACCCATCCTCTCATTGTCAAGGTTGTTGTAGTTTCCATGCACAATCTGGGAGGTAGGTAATGTGTCATTCTACAGAGATGAGCTCCCACTCTACATGGTTTTTGTTTTCAAGGTGGAACTTCTAAAGGCCTCCACTGGAAAAATACAATACGTATAAAATTATTGAAAGGTTTAAAAACTTGAACATAATTTATTGTTGATTTTTTAATATTGTGAAAATTTAATTGAGGGAATAAAAAACCTGAAGTAATTCATTGTTAATTTCTAAATATTGAAAATTAAAATGATATGAGTTTCACTTCACTCATATCTACCAAAATCATATCCAAAAAACATTTCAAAATATTTCAAAATATGCAATTTGATCCCATTGAAAGAGGGTCATGACTTTTCCATATTAAGAAGCAATTGCTACCCAAACTCTTTTGAACGAGCCAAGAATGTCAACGACTCAACGCAACATGTAACCATGGCAGAGTTTCCTATTCCATATTTTTTAAAATGTGGTTATGAATGATATGTTAAGAAGATGTGAACATCAACGCTTAATGTTGTAGCTTAGACACTTTTGAATATTTTTTGTTATTTTTATTTGAAATTTGATGGGATTTTTTGGAATGGTAAGTTTAAGCTCTTCAATCTGCATGATCTTATGCACCAAAGGTTTTTTTGAGTGATGAATACATTTATACATTCTGAAAATCCACTATCTAGAAAATAATTTCATAGTATAATTCTTAAAAAAAAACAAAAAAAAACCTCTAATGGTAACATTTCTCTTTATATAATTTTTCTAATTTAACTTCTTAGCGAGATTACTCCAATTACCAATTTTGCAAAGTAAAAAAAAAAAATAAAAAAAAAATAATTAGCTTATATGTTACTCACAATTCCAACTCAATAAGAAGTTAAATTGTCAAATGACAACTTTCCATGCATTAAAACAAAAATAAATATAATTAAAAATTTCAAAATATTAGATATATTATATAACATATAATTTGCTAGACATTTAATCCTCGATATTATAG
Organism: Pinus taeda; assembly: GCA_000404065.3. Lineage (NCBI taxonomy): Eukaryota > Viridiplantae > Streptophyta > Pinopsida > Pinales > Pinaceae > Pinus > Pinus taeda. The sequence goes on from APFE031116452.1 coordinate 93,568, forward strand.
TTTGGGTTAGTGTGTGTTATGATAAGTAGTTATCATAATCCAAGAAACCTAAGAAAACGAATCAATGGTTTACCTATTATATTTATATGTACTATACACCATGATTATGACCATCATTTAATAATACAATTGAATTCATTTCCAATATTGTGTGTGTTGGCTTAAGGGGGCCTGCCCTAGGTTTAGAGTTATTCACACCAACCAACAAAAATCTAACTGTTGGCCCTTTCAGAAACAACCTGTGCAGTGTAGAATACAATCTCACTTGAAGCAGTATTCGGGGATGTTAGAACCAAGTTTCTGCATTCAGAGGCCTGTGTGATGGTCCTCCTGAGGTTCTTATAGCTTAGATTTCCCTTCATGCAGATCTATCCCTTCCAACTATTAACTAGTACAATTCTATTGGAATGATATTTAGATCTTCGCGAAGGTACTTGATTGTACTTAACATGCATAAAAGATATACACTTACTACTTTCACGCAATAAACTATATATTCTGAATCCATTATGACCTAGATATTTCATCGCGTAGATCTACCTTTTCTGAACATCCACTACAACAGATCTATCTAACAACTTCCAAATCTCCGTGAAGGTGGTTAATTATAATTATTATGCATAAACATTATAGATCTATCTGTTCCGAACATAAATTAATCATTGATTCATATAAAACAAATACAGAGCAAAGATAGATAAACTTAACAGAAATAAATAAACAAGGCACATATGCACAGATTCAGCTCAAAGCAGTCTTTATTAAGATGTAATTGTTCAAATATAGACTTCTTATTCCTACACACCCAGCTGCAGGGGCCAGCGCACTCAGTTGTGGACTTACCAAGGTCTCCGCACACTCAACTGCAGGAGCCTTCCCCTTTCACCTAAGTACAGGAAACAGACCTTTCCTACTTTAGCACCTTGCCCTTACAATGATTCTTCCCCCAAATTTATCTTATTAGACTCGCTAGGACTCAACTATATATAGCCTTTTCATTACAATACCATGGTTCGTGGATCATGGGCAGTCTCAAAACCATCCTATCACCTACCCATACAAGGGACTAATGCCCCTTTGACTCTTACTTAGCTTTACACTCTGCTTCCATATTTCGCAGAGAATTTACATTCTTTAACAAAAATTATAAAAAAAATTGACTTAACTAACAAAATTTGACCCCAGGAACCCCATCCCAACATGCCCCCAACACAAATATGTTGACTCAACCTCGAGTCACTTAGCTGGCTTCTCCACTTTGTTACGGAGGTCAATGAACTCCATATTCAATACTTCAAGGTCGATTGTGCTCTATACTGCGACCTATTGCACTTCTTCGACCAGCTTCTTTGTAGTTTGCCCCTCCATCACAAGGCGCATGGTCCTTTCTGTCTGCTGGAAAGTATTCAGCTTTTCCTGGATTGCCAGAGTAATCTAGCATGCTTCCTCTGTCCATGGTTGAATATAAGCCTTCAAAATTGTTTCTTTGTGTTGAAACTCCTCAACCTGTGCCTACAATAGCTTCATTTCATGCAAGAACGTGAAGCGTTGGACTGGCACCAAAGTGCACGCAGTCGCCCTGATCTCATCAACTTGTTGTTGTGCCTCTCGGATCTTGGTACGTAGTCGTGCAGGTTTGAGTCCTCCTAAAATGTAGTCCATAGCTCCATTTTGTTTTCAAAAATACCATTGCAGCCTGATACTGCATTCTCCAAAGTAGACATGTGTTCTCTGATGGTGGTGCCCCATTGGTCCCTGACCTCTAGTGGAGTAGTCACCTGTAGTTTCAACTGCAATTCCGACATCTTCATCTAAAAATCAAAAGTAACTCGGCCTACCTCTTCCTTAGATTGTCGCACTACAGTGACCAATTTACGAACCTTTGTTGAAGTTGCTGCATCCTCTGGAATATGTAACTCTAGTACTAAATTACACGCTTGTGTAATTTCTACTTCTAGGCTTTGGCTTTGGCCGCTAGCTCTTATTTTTCCTTAAGAGCCTGAACCTTTTTAGTGAAGATCTTCTCATTTTTCATTTTGACTTCGCTAATTACCAATAGTGTGTGATGCTCTCTGATCCGAAGCTCATCTGAGACTCCCTGATGAAGCTCATGGAGGGTCTGAAGTGGCAGCATAGCTAAATTCATAACCAGGCCTTTGATCTTTCTAAGTTGGGCGTTATCTTCCTCTAATTTTTCACGCAATGTTCCTTCTGGAAAGGGAATGACTCTGAGGTCCAGAGTCTATTCTATTTCCATTACACTCATGCTCACTTGCTACAGGCTTGCTTGAACCCTACTCGCTTGGCCCACTCTCTCTTGCAGTTGGCCTGTCTGTATTTGCAGCTCGTACAAATCTTTCTACATGCTTCTAAGTGATTATTGGAATTGTTGCTCGAACTATTGCCATATTTTTGTTGTTGTATCTCGAACCTTGTCCTCCATCTCATCCAAGTCCCCCTCAGTGAGGACCATTGGATCTGTGTGTGTCTGTTTGTCTAATTTTTGCTTCTTCCCGGGTCCTGAAGTCGTCTCCTTGGTCTGCTTCCACAATTTGAAGGGAGTACTGTACTCGACACCCCTACCTCCTTCCTGCTCAGACTATTCTTGCTCTTTAGTATGATGGGAAGCCGATTCTTTGACTTCTAATGTGGCCTCTATTGCAGCGTGCTCTTTATTGGTAGTTTCCTTAGCAGCAGTTGCTTTAGCAATGACCTATTTGTTAATTTGATCGGCCAACCCTCGCACTGTTTCTTATGTTTCTTCTTTCCATTTCAGCGTAGATGTTGTCTTCACGAAAGAGTTTTCTCCTCCTTTTCTGGTACCTGTGCCAAGATCTATGGGTTGTCACCACTCCACTGGCCATGTTCCCACAATCTCCTGTACATCGGCCTTCGTAACTATGTATGGAAACTTGTGCCATATATTCTTAGGGTCTCGCCTCATGTGGATAGATACATTATGAAAATATGCTTTGAATTTCGTGAAGGCCTGCAACTACTCAGACAAGGTTGGAGACAACCTTGGCCTTTGACTAATCACTATGCGAAGGTCCATCGCGACTAGTATTCAGAAGACTTTTGACTCTGTGATCCTCTCCAGATCCTCCGTCGCCCACAGTGAAGCAAACTTTTCTGCCTCCAGTAAATCCTCATCATGTGGAGGGAATTACTATCCTCTGAAAGTTGTCATGCAATGAATACAATCAACTGCAGGAGCCAGGCATAGTGAAATGCCTTGCTTTCTTCCTGCACTTCGTGACAATTTTCTAAGAATTCCTTGTAGAGGTATTGTGTCCAGATGACGTACACCCCCTTTGCACACTATGCAACCAATGAAATTACTGGCACCAGAACCTTGTCCATGCAACATTTTCGCATGACCTTCCTGGCCAATATTTGAGCGAAAAACTGCACTGTTGGGTCTGTAATAGAGCAGATAGAGTATCCACGTGACTTCTTGACCAACCCAAACTCACTTTTCATTTTATCTGCAAGTTCCTTCTCCTTAATTTTGCCTCCAAACTCCTTGGCTGGATTTTCCCCTTTATAGGACAATTTCATAATTTTGTGGATCAGCGTGTCGGTTATGGGGATGGGTTTGCCTAACCACAAACACCCATCGTGCACCAACGCGAGAAATTGGTGCACATAGACAGTATTGATAATCGACATGTGAAAGTGTGGCACACACAGCATATGTAGCAATCCGACCTGCTCGACCCCTTTTACCCATTTCATTGGTTCCATCCTTATGACCCCAGTCTCTTCATAGTAAATCTTATTCATGTACATTTTGGTGGCAAAATTTGGAAATTTCTCGTGATTGGCTAGATCCCAATCTTCTAGTTTTAACACAAGGATACGCGCTAAGATCGTACCTTCAAATACCACTTCTTCCAATAGTAGCGGTGTAGAGATCGTGAACTTGCTCGAATCTGGGTCCTTGGGTACCTTCGCTTTCCCTTTTTGCGGAGGGATATACGTCGGGAGCCTAGTGATAGGCTCACCCTTGTCAGCATCCAATTCCTCAACTCCATCACGGAGTTCTTATGCATCCAGATCCACGGGTTCATATGGCTTCTTTGCCTTATCCATCCTCCCCTTCTATCGAACCTCTGCGGGGTTCTTCCTCTTTGACTGCCTCACTGGTACAGGTTGTGGTTTCTTCTACTTCTCCTTAGTAGTAGATTTCTACAGCCTAGGTGACCACAGCGCCATAGGCATGGATGGTGTGGCTTCAACTTGAGAAATAGTGCCTTCAAAACTTACAAGTTCGGTGGACATCTCTTCAAGGATAATCTTCTTGTTCCACTCAGGGAGTCTCACAAAGGCCAAGATTGCAATTAAATCCTCCCAAACCTTCTGATTCATAGAGTGAAAGCAAGAGGGCTTATACGTAATTTGTAGAAGGCAAGTTGTTCTACAACAAACCAACATGCCAGATTTATAGGCGATTTCGATTTCAAATCCAAACATTCCCTCCATTTTTTGATCATAAATGCATCTTTGGCAGAATATCTCCAAATATTTTCACCATAAATGTTGCCTACCAAATCCTCCTAACGGGATTTTTGATATCCAATCATGAACAGTGACTTCAATGACTACTTTTGGACTTGGCTGCACGACATCAATTCCCATGGCGGAGCTCATCCATCGTAGCTTCTTCTGTCACAACTTCTTCTATTGTACTTGCTGCGTCCGTCATGCAGCCTCCTTACTGTGTTCTCCTCTTCTTCAGGCAGTGTAATTTATTGTCCCTCTCTCCCTTGCAACTTCCTAGAGCACTAAGATTATCCTACTACCATGTAGTCATTGTGCAGGGGTAGGATCCCATGTATACAACTTCAAACGACTTCCATTCACCCTTCCAAGGAAAAATTCACCATTTAGCTTTGTGAGCCGAACTACACCACCATTCGTGATTTCCTTAACAACATATGGGCCTAATCAGTGCATTTGGAATTTTCCTGGCAACTTTTTGAACGTACTATCATATAACAAAACCAAATCGTTCACCTTAAAAGTCTACAACTTAATATGGCTATCATGCCAGGCCTTCTCACGTTACTTTTGCACTTGCTAGTGAAATCTAGAAAGAAACTGGTCTTCCTCCAACTCCATAAACTGTGTGAGTTGTTCCTCTAAGGTCTCGCAATCTGCCATCTCTGTCAAAGCTACAATGTGCACACTTGGCACAAAATATTCCATGGGCATCACTGCCTTGATACCATAGACCAACCTAAATGGATTTTGGCCTATCCGCCTCTTGCATGTCGTCCTATATGCCCATAGGACCGCCGGGATGCTTATATCCCAATCATTTCTCTTTGTGTTACAAACCTTTATCAACGCATTCTCCAGAATATTATTTAATGCTTCCACTGTACCATTAGCTTGGGGATGATAGGGTTTACTCTTTTGATGGTAAACCTAGAACTCTTCGAGCATCACACTAATTGTTTCATTCAGGAAATTCATACCCCCTATCACTCATCAATATCTTAGGGAACCCAAACCGCGTCAAGACATATGCAAACAGGAACTTCGCAGTTGTAGAAGAAGTACAATCCTTCACCAATTACACTTCTGCCCACCTCATCAAATATTAATTCACAGTAATAATGTTATGAAACCAGCTCAAGAAAAGATAGAAAAGATAGATCAACGCCTTAGAATTCAGCCTCTTCGAGGG
>APFE031116455.1:0-10551 GCA_000404065.3 Pinus taeda
TTCCTGCCATACTAAAAAATCATTAGCAACAAGGTTTCTCACTGTTAGTCATTATCATAATAGCATCATTAACAATTCTTGGTCATTCACATCATTGTCCATTATAAGTTTGAACTAACGGAAGTAGGTAACAGAGGGTACACATCCCTCATGGCTATCATCATTTATCATAAATGGAAACATACATATTCATTAAGCCATCAACATCGTAACATCATAGAAATATACCTATCTATCAAATTTATCATCATTATACTTTTAGTAGAGCGCACACATATTCTTTACTACCCTCATCATAAATTCAAATACTAAACTTAACTATTTCATGATGCAATCATCGGAATACTGATAGATAAGATACATAACCATTCATGCTATCATAAAATCAATCATTACCATGAATATCTCAATCGTTAATAATAGTGTCATGTGTTCGGATCCTCAACCTGAGGTCCTCAAAGAATAAAGTGTGGGCCTTATGGCTAATTAAATGTTTGCGTCATATCACTGTCAGTCAACTAGAGCGGGCACTACACCGGTGATGTATTAAATAAAATGTATTGTATATCGGGTCCGTATGGGAGTCAATGGAGTGTTGAACAAGTGAACCTGATGGGTTGTTGAATTAAAGTATGAAGTTTTTTTAGTTCCATGGAAAGCTAATGTTTTCCATAAACAGCCCATTCTATTATTTAAGCGAGATAATCCAAATTACTGGTGGGGTTTTCTTTATGTTCGAACCAATCAAAACGCTCTCAATACACATGTGGGCCTGATGTCAACGTACAAAATTTTATCGAAACACAATTTATGTGAGCTCCATCAACAGTTAAGCTGTAGATCAAGACAGAGGGCTACTAGCATTATTGGCAGTTAAGCCACAAATCAAGATAGAGAGCGAATGGCATCAATGTTCTGATAGAGTGACTGGCCTCACTGCTAAAATTTCCGTTGCTTATGGTTATTCCATTTTCTTGGGATGGTTATTCTATTTTCTTGAGATGTCTTTTACCCTCTATTGTAACTTTCTGTAATAGTGTTTACTTCGGACAGATAGTGGATGGCTAATTAGTTTGACAATTTTGATAATTGTTAACTGTCTAATAATGTATAAAAAGGGGAAAACTTACAGAGAAAGGGTTCGAAGTTGGGAGAACCTGGAGACTAGATTATTATATTTTGTTGTTGATTAATGAAAGCATCAAAAGTTTCCACATATTGTTGGGTATGATTTGTGTCTTCTCTGTTATTTGTCATTTTATGTTTTCCTCCTTTCAAGTATGGTAATGAAGCTGCAGACCTTTATTTTCTTATGTAGATAAAGTTAAAGTTCCTTAAAAGGGCGCTCCCATACTTGAAGTTTCTCCTCTGCAATTCCTCTAAGTTACAGATAGTAGCCACTGTGTAAGACAACATATTATCTTTAAATTCACCTAGTGTCATAGATAGTAGGTTCTGCATGAAGCAACATATTGTTTATGACCTCTTCCTCAAAGCTTTCTTCATTTATCATCCATGTTCAGCGATCAAGTGGCATTATGAGATTTTCATGTTGTCCAAGTGTAAGGGTTAAAAACTAGTTTGCATGTCCTCCATTTGAGAATACAATAGACCATTAAGTGACAAACAAGTGATAGTAATTACAAACATTAATGTCTTAAGCACAATTTCTCTACAACTAGGGAATTGGTTTCTTAAGGTACAATACTCGTCATGACAAGTGAGTGATCTGATGCTTTTCTGACCTCGACCTTGCCATCAAATATATGATTGGAGTGTCCTTGTTTTCAGATGTGGACCAAAGACAACAAGTTTCTCCTTGGCTCTGGGAGGTATAGAACATCATATAGAAGAAAGTCTGGAAACCTAGGTAGTTTGAGCCTGATGGTGCGAAGTCCCGATGGCTTGAGTTTTAATTTGTTTGTAAAGTATACTGCTCCATCAACATTGTCAGTGAATTCTTCAAATAAATCTCTCTTGAAAGTCATGTGACAAGTTGCTCCTGAATCAAACAACTAATCATCCTTCCATGAACCAAGTGAATCATTGAATAATTCTTTAGTTACTCCAATGTTGCAACGTGCCACAACATAATGAGCAGATTCAGGTGCTTTACCTTTCCCATTGTCAATTGTTTTACCTTTTCCTTCATTTCTTTCCCACTCAATTTTTTCCAAAGGTAGCGTACATGTATAAGCATCATGTCAACCTCTATTGCATCGTATGAAATGAAGATCATAATTTTCTCCTTGGAATTGTCTGCCCCCTTGCCTCTAAAATTTCTCCTTCCTCTTCCTCTTCGGCCACCTCTTCCTCTAGAAGAATCTTGCGCATGATTCTTCTCCTTTTGTTCAAGGCATAAAAGTTCTTCAGTACACTAAGGAGTTGCCTTCTTCCCAAAAGCCTTCTCTCTTTCAACAAATTTCTTCTCAAGGGAGTCAAAGGTAACCTCCTTAAGGTTGCCACTTGCTTGCAATGACTCGAGATAGTGTGAATAGGTGGGAAATAATGCCTTGACATAAGCACTATGAGAGGAATATCTATTTCAACACTAGTGGCTTTTATGTCATGCATAATGGATCTTACTTCTGATGCTAAGGCAAGAGGGTCTTCATTTTTCAACTCAATATTGAACAATTTAATCATCAATTGAACAACTTCAAGTTTAGAGTGTGATTCATACAATTCTTTCAACTTCTTTAAATCTTCAAAGGAATTTGAAAATGGATAAAAATGTCGACTGACCTCTTCATTTACTGACAATGAAATCAAGGCATAGGCTTTGCTATTCTTGTTTTCCTAAATGGAAATCTCCTTATATGAAGTGGAGATGCATTGTCTCCTTCTTTTTCACAAACCCCTTTCCACAACTCATTGAAAATGAGGGTGTGTTTTATCTTCCTGGACCACTCATGATTATTCTCTTTGCCAGTGAAAACTACTCCCATTATGGATATGAGTGAATGAATCATAAAATATGAATTGGACCCAAAATACTTGCAATAAAATTGATGTGTCTCTGCAACTAATTAATTATGTCTTGAAATAAAAATGAAAACTCTCAATATTCAAATAATATATATTCTACCATATACGATCCTTAATAAATTCCATTACATGTAATATGACATATAACATGAGCTTATCACCTTTTAAAAACGCTCCACACACTTTATGCTGCTTCTTTTTTTATTATTATTAAAAAGGGACACACCATTCTTTATATTATATACCCATGGGAGATAAATCACGTTTTCATACTCCATTATCATATTTTCAACCCATAAAAGTTTATGCCCTTCAAAAATATAAATCCATACAAATTTCAAGGTTGTATATGACCGCGACCTTCATTCACGGTGGATTATTAACCTCACACATAAACATATGCAAGCAACTAAAAAGGCGCTCATCTTTTAATTAAAACTTCAACAGAGCACACACTTTTCTTCAATAGTCAACACACCTCTGCTTTCATACACAACATTCTTGGTTTTCGACCCTCAAATAACTAGTTCAAACATGCGACATTCAAGGTATTCCTTTTTTTTTAATCCAAAGTGATTCAACTTATGACTAGAGGAACAACACAACATATATAAACAAGATATTATACTAGTGTTTTAATGTACAAGATGATGGGACCATTGCATACCAAGAATTTAATGGACTAGTCTGCACATCGATTCTTCAACCGATTCAAACTTTTCAACGTACTTGATTGCAATGCAATGTCTCAACTCAACAAAATTATGACCAAAATTAGTGCCTCTTCAATGCTTGACGCAGAGCAATAATATACAAACAGGATGATCCTCTCTCCATTGCATACAACCCATAAACTCCAAACATTCCATGCTCACTGCACCAGGAGTCACCATGTACTCAATGCATAATCTTTTCAATGCTTCAAAAACTAGTGTTCACAGTGGACATTCAATGTAGGTCCACAAGATTCGAATGCAGAGAATATGTCAGAGAACATAGAGATAGAATGTGGTAGAAAACAGAAAAGAGATACAACATAACAAACTAATTTGGGAGTTGGATCTGATACCATGTCAGGCCAAGAGGTAACTCCTCGAATTCAGTTGTCTATTACATTAGCCATATCATGAATTTATACATGAGTGGAGAGACTCATGGGATTCCAATTCCAAGGTCTCTTGGTTTTCTCAAATGCATAACTGACAATTACACTATTTAGAATAATCCTTTTGGATTAGGTGTCAATAAGCTTTCTGCAAAGTACATTCAATTTTCAGAAATGTACATTTAACTTTCTTCTAAGTACAGTTAGTTCCATTCAGTTTTCTGCAAAGAACATTCAATTTTCTGCAAGTACATTTAGTTTTCTGCATAGAACTTTCAAGTTTCTGCAAAGAATTTTTAAATTTCTGCACAGAACTTTCAGATTTAACATGGTATTAGAGTCTTGGTGAAGGCAAGTCCAAGGAGATTAGAGATCACCTAAAGAGACCCCACTAGTTGCCAAAGTTTTCATCCTACTTCAAGATAGAGGAGAATTTGAATGATGCTTCAGACTTTGGTCCATGGAAATCAAAGGTAGATATCACTCTTGAAGAACACGAAATTCTGGCGTACATTGAAGACATAGTGGCTGATCCACTAGAGAATGCAAGTACAACTGTTAAATCCAAATATAAAAGGGGTGAAATCAAAGTTAGAAAAATTATCGTTGATTCTCTTAGTGATCATCTCATTACTTATGTTTCTGGTTTGAAAAAAACTAAAGAAATGTATGACAAACTAATTGACATGTTTGCAATTAGTAACTTGAACCAGATTATTGCCTTGAAGAATCAACCAAAGGACATCAAGATTGTGAAAATTTGGGGGTCCGAATCCCTACCGCAGCAAATTGATTAAATTTCTCCTACTTGTTAATCTCTGAATCAAGTTATTTAAAGTGTCACACAGTAAACATCGAAATAAAATCTATTGCAACCTTCACAACATAAAATATTGTGCTGGAAAGAAATAAACAGACGCAAGTACACCATTATTTTTGGACAAATGTCTTCAGAAAAACCCAATGTGGCAAAACTGGTGCAACAGTTGAGGGTTTGATTACTATGTAGTAGTAAATTTGAGTACAAATCTTTGGATGCCCAAACTTTCTATCCAATACAAAGAATAAACTGGCAAAGACATAGTGAGAAAATATCTCACGCTGTCACTGGAGATCTAACACTGATTTGGGCTGTGGATGAGCTCCCCTATGCTATCACTACGCAGCCTCTGCATCAGCTCATGCTGGCACTGCGTCATAGCTCAAGGGACTACGTCACCTCTTCCTTTTGATCTTCTGCCTCTAGAAACTCGACCCTCTAGCCCTCCGAACTCACACCGCAACTTCTGGAATTGGATCTCGACTGCTCCTCAACAAAATTATGGACTCCTTTTGAAGCGCTGTGTTTCCTCTGTGTGGCACTGCACTACCTCTCTAGACCTCTTGATGCCTTCTCTGCCTTACACTCATCGGAACTGGAAAAATCCCCTCTAGTCTACTATCCTTGCCCTCACTGCAAGAAGATCACTAGATCTCTCTCTATCAACTCAACGCTGCTACTCTTGAGAAATTCGATCTCTAGATTTTACTATCTTGGTTTGTTTTCCAAGTGCCCATTAAGCTCTTTATCATCTCTTGTTGGAGCACCAACGACCAAGATTAAAACATAAATAAAGGCTAAGATTAACTGGGAGTTGATCCTTGTCTTTATCTAGAAGATTCACACCAAATTTAATTAATACCCTTTAGTTAATCACATTTTCTAAGTTTAGACTTAGGAATACATTAAAAATGATTACTTATTTTAATTAAACCATCTTTAGGTGGAATTTTCCCAAACGATTTTAGGGTCTTGGAGAATGCATGTATCTTAGCCTCTCTACAAAATTTCGAGGCTAGAGCACATTCGATGCTATAGAAATCAACACTCCCTTTCAGTGAGGAATGTGCTCTAGTGCTGCAGCTCACTGAAGCATCACTCTATCTTTGCACCATCTCCTACTGCACTGCTGATGCTTGGCCCTACTACCCACCAAATACTGCGCACCTCTGGCTTTGTGCGGCATCCGTGCTGTTGTTGGCCCTGCTGAATTGCTGCCAACACTGCGTCTGCACTGCAACCCTCTCCAATTGCTGTTGTTGCAACTACAACAACTGCAATGGAAAATCACCCAAAACAGTGAACTAACTTTGGTCAGTATGATGCATCTGTCACCCGAGTCTTGAGTGTTGCTAGACTTTGCGCTATTACTGAAGCTTTTGTGTTGTTGCTGACTCTTCTCTGTGCCAACTGCATTGTTGCCAGATCTGCACCATGTTTCCTAGTATCTGACCACTACTAGCTACTGCACTCTGGCACCTGATTGCACCAACTAGCACTGGTCCATCCTGCTACTGCATACTATGGGCTCCGGTAGCAAGGTATTGATTCATGAGGTGGACCTCCTCAAGAATCTTGCCCATCCTGTAGCTCTCTAGGCTACAACTCTAGATCACCCCACCTCGTCTGTGGAGGTATCTCATTGATCATGGCAAACTCTTCCTCTAATCTAGAGGACAACTTGTCAATCTCTGCGGATGCAGCCTATTGATCCTGCTTCCCTTCCTTGTCCTTCTTTTTGAGAGGACATTGAGAGTTGTAATGGCCAAGCTCACCACTTCTGAAGCACTTGATCTTGGAAATGTCCTTCTTCCTCCTACGTTGTCTCTATGATGAGAGGGTTGCATTCTCCTCTTGCTTTACTTGCTTCGACCCGATGCTGTTGCTGCTACCATTGATGGTGCTCTTCACCAGATCTCGCCTCATCTCCTCCTGCTATAGATCAACCCACATATGATCTCAATCTGGAAGTTTTTCTTTGCCTAGGATACTCTGGACTAAAACTTACCATTCTTTGGAAACATTATTCAGAGCTAATCACACCAACTTTGTAGGCTGGGGCGCTGACCTTACTGAAGACAACTGGTCCTGGACATCCTGAAGCCTAGTAAGGAAGGGGTCTATATGCTCCCCTTTCTACATCCTTGTGCATCTCAGCTTCTCTTCAAGATACATCTTCTGTTGCTTGGAAGATCCTGCGTACAACGCAGCTATTGCTTCCCACATCTGTCGGACAATATCTTTGCCAGCTACGTGAGAGACCACGTGATCTCGAACTCCATCGAGGATCAAGCTCTTAGCTTTCACCATCTCCCTATTATAATTATTAAGCGGATTTGCATCTGTAGGTTCAACTACCACACTATTGATGTAGCCTTGAGTTCATGTTCATCCAAAAGACAGGAAATTCTAGCCTTCCAGGGCACATAGTTGGAGGTTCCCTCCAACCGATCTTGATCTCTCAACCCAGCTGATGCCATCTCTCTAAAAATGTCGAATCCCTCCTCTTCTCCACTGTGCAACTGCTGCTCAGCTATTCACACTCCTTTTTGGAATGAGAAATTCTACACACAACTTTGCTGGGAAAACTAGGACTTCTTGGCTAGAAGTCCCATGAGGAAAGAATTCCCTCAGTGTGTGCTCTTCCTTCCTCCTGATGCTATTTGTACTAGCAAACTCCTGTAAAATCTATGTTTGAGCTGAAGATCTGCTTGCTCCCTTCTGCCTCTGGTAAGATTTGATCTGAAAAATCTAATTTCTTTATCGACTCTCTCGGAGAAATAGATCTTTCCTCAAAACTCGACCCTCTTGGCCAAAGGACTGCGATGCCTTTAGGGTTTCGAATGCCTACGCAGAAATTTGAACCTCCTTCTCCTCTTCTACGTTGAGCTCTCTGGCTTCTACCTGCGCTCTGATACCATGTGAAAATTCGGGGATCTGAATCCCTACTATAGGAAATTGATTAAATTTCTCCTACTTGTTAATTTATGAATCAAGTTATTTACAGTGTTGCACAATAAACATCGAAATAAAATCTACTGCATCGCTCCCAACATAAAATACTACGGAAATAAAATACTACGTTGGAAAGAAATAAACACACACAAGTACACTGTTATTTTTGGACAAATATCCCCAGAAAAACCCAATGTGGGAAAATTGGTGCAACAACTAAGTGTTTGATTATCATGCAGTAGTAAATCTGAGTACAAATATTTGGATGCCTAAACTGACTATCCAATATAGAGAATAAACTAGCAAAGAGGTAGTGAGAAAATATCTCATGTTGTCACCGGAGATCGACATTGATCCAGGCTCTGGATGAGCTGCCTTACGCTATCACTGCACAGTCTCTACGTGGGCTCACGTTGGCACTCCATCATAACTCAAGGGACTGCGTCATTTCCTCCTTCTAATCTTCTACATCTGGAAACTTGACCCTCTGGCCCTTCGGACTCACACCCCAACTTCTGGCATTGGATCTTGACTGCTCCTCAACAAAATTATGGACTCCCTTTTAAGCACTATGATGGCTCTGCATGGCACTATGTTGTCTCTCTGGACCTCTTGATGCCATCTCTGCCTTGCACTCATCGGAACTGGAAAAATTCCCTTCGGTCTACTAGCCCTACCCCTCACTGCAAGAAGATCACTCGATCTCTCTCTGGCAACTCAAAGCTGCTACTCTTGAGAAATTAGATCTTTAGATCTCACTATCTCAATGTGTTCTCCAATTGCCCATCAAGCTCCTTATAATCTCTCATTGGAGCACCAACGACCAAGACTAAAATATAATGAAAGGATGAGATTAACTGGGAGTTGATCCTTGTCTTTATCTAGAAGATTCGAACTAGATTTAATTAATACCCTTTAATTAATACATTTCCTAATTTTAGACTTTGGAAGACATTAAAAATGATTAATTATTTTAATTAAACAATCTCTAAGTGGAATTTTACCAAACTATTTCTGGGTCTTGCAGAATGCATATGTCTTAGCCTCTCTGCAAAATTTTGAAACTAGAGCACATCCGATGCTACAGAAATCAACAAAGATGAACAAATGAGAGACGGTTCAAGCATACTTCTTAAGAATGACCAAAATCAAGAATCAATTGTCAATAATTGGTGAAGTTGTACCCGACAAAGAAATGGTGTTGATTGTGCTTGAAATCCTTTCTCTTGTTTGGGATACTTTTATCACCACCATCAGCAATATCAACAGTATTCCGACATTTGATGAGATTTGAGGAAAGTGTATCCAGAAAAAGGCCAAAATGATCTCTAGAGGGAGAATTTCACATTATGAAGAAGGAGAACCTATTGCATTTTTAACTTATGACGAGAAATAAATGTAATAAAAAAAATCTATTTTCAAATCAAATAAAGGGAATCTAGACGTGTCAAAAGTTAGATGATTTAATTATCAAAAGCATGGTCACTTTTCTCGTGACTGTAAAGAAAGAAGAAGAACACTTAGATTCAAAAAACAAATCCGATTATAGAAAAAAAAAGAACTTTTTAAAATCATAGAAAAGGTCATCCTATGAAAACAAGAAATCCAAGGTATAGAAATAATTTAGCAGAAACTCAATCATAATATTTTCTTGTTTATGCTCTTTCTAGTTCTTCTGCAGATTCATTTGATAGATGGTGAGTTGATAATGGTGCTTCCAAACATTTTACTGGTTACAAAGAAACACTGTCTAATCTAGTTGAGAGGGAGACTAATTTAAATGTCATCCTTTGAGATAATTCTACTCACTAAGTTAAAGGTTATGGTTTAGTTTCATTTCAGTTAGATGATGACAAATCTATTTTTTTGCAACAACTTTTGTATATACTTGGTTTGAAAAATAATCTTGTATCCATATCTGCCCTAGAAGATAAAGGAATGAAAGTTGCTTTTATTAATGGAAAAGTTTTAACTTGACCTTTGAACTCAAGTATGAGAGAAGCTTTCACTCTTGGCTCAAGATGTGAAGGGCTTTACAAAGTCAATGATAAACCCATTCATGCACTGGTCCATGATATTGATCCTCGGTGTAAGCTATGGCACATAAGATTTGCTCACCTACACTACAAAGCCTTACCTCATGCAAGAAAGGTGGTTTCTGGAATGTTTGAGATCAAAATAAATCATGAAGGAGTTCACCCAGGATGTGCAACTGGAAATCATATAAACAAGTAGAAAGCATATAAAGAGACCATTGCCTTCAAGCATAACAAAAAATAGTCAAGTACTTAAAATCATACATTCTGATTTATTTTATGTAGACCTATGCCTGTTACTTCTCGTGGTGGCTATTTGTATTTCATGAATTTTGTTGATGATTTTTCTTGTAAGACATGGATATTCTTTTTGAAAAAGAAAGGGGAAACATTTGATATGTTCAAAGATTTCAAGGCTCTGCTTGAAAATCAATCCGGAAAGCTGATCAAAGCTTTTAGATCTGATAATGGGGGAGAGTTCACCTCGAATGGTTTGAATGATCTTTGCAAAAAATCCAGAATAATGAAAGAAACCACTGTGTCGTACAATCTGTTAACACCCAGGTTGTTCCCTTTGACTCCAAGGGAATACGGCCGGGGTAACCACTAACCAATCTTTGGATTACAGCTTCTAGCCCAACTGTAAT
>APFE031116462.1:0-12123 GCA_000404065.3 Pinus taeda
CTTCTTCAAGGGTTTTTGATTGTTTGAATTCTAAGGGATTGTAATGGAACATGTTCATGGATGGCGAGAGATCCATTCTAATGGTCAAGTGTCATGGTGACAAAATGACATGTAACAATGAGCTCTATCACAAAAATAGCCAAATGAAGGTTCAACATTGGACCTTGAAGATCTAGTGAGGCCTTAAAGCCTAATGATAAGCATTAGGAACCTAATTAGTTGTGGATTGATTATGTGTACGATTTGGTGTGTCCTTATATGCATGTAGCATGGTACGAACAATGTATTTGATTTACTGATATTAATGTGCTAATCAAGGTGTAATGTTGCAGCTAGCTTTACATCAATGAAGTTTCACCGGCAAGACAAGGTGATAATGTTTATTATGCAGCTGAATTTTGTTAAATCTAACAATGATGGGTGTGTATGACAACAAATAAAAGGTACTAAGGCCCAAAGAGATAAAGTTAAAAGACCACAAGAACAACAAAGGGTAGTACAATATAGAACCAAAAACACAAGGAACGAATAGTCAAATGTTACATTATAGCTATGACCAATCACAACATGGACATGAAGAGGAAATATCACTTTAACAGTGAGGAGGGGCAAGCTCTCTTGATTGGATGGGCACATTGAGAAGATTTAGAGCAGTGATAAAGAGTTGTAAAGCTGACAATGAGAGGCTTATCAAAGTGCAAGAAAATCAAGTTGAAGTCAATGTAGTCATACTACAAAGCCTATCAGACCTTGAAAGATAGAGGAAACATGAGTTGGGGACCATCCATAAAGACATGCAAAGCCATTTTGGGCATGAAGAAAGAATCAATGGTGCAAATGATAGCATATCTAGAAAAATGCACTAGTTGTCTAATGAAGACACTGTGAATGGAGGTACTCTGCTAAGTAGCCCAAAAGGGAACTCAAGTACCCATGAACAATAGTATGAGGATACTCATAGAAGGCCACATTGTCATCACTATCATCATCATAATGGGAGAAGAGGGGAAAGAGATTATATACTAGAGGAGTTTAAAAAGGCTAAGCCTCCTACGTTTTATGGAAAAATGAGGAAATCAGAGGATGTCAAAGCTTGGTTGTTGGCAATGAAAGAGTTCTTCCAAATCCATGACTATTCAAACAACATGAAGGAAAAGGTAAGTACTTTTAGCCTAAGAGGCAATGTTAATATATGGTGGGAAGATCTAAAAACTTTAAAGGGAATAAGGGAAGAAGAATTGTCCTTGAAGGAGTTTGAGGAGTATTTCAGGAGAAATTTGTAGGTTCTAACCATGTACGAAAAATTACCGGCAATAGAATTCTTAAAACAGAAATAAATAAATCTCTCTCTCTCTCTCTCTATATATATATATATATATAAACAATGGCAAGAACATAAAAATATACACAAATATTTTCTCTTGGAACCCAAAACTGGGAAAACCATATCAATTTTTCATTATATTCCTTTTAATTTACAGTTTATTATAGACATGTTGAAGCATTCATAAAGCCCAATCCATTAACCCTAGATTAGAACATAATCGTAGTACCCTTGACCGAATCTACATAATACCATGGGAAAACCCGTCATGCCCAAAACCATGTGCAAAACCATGGCTAGGTCTGTTCACCATCTTTGGGTCCACCACGATCCTTGAGTCTGCCCAACTATTATTGGGCCTGCATAAAATAAAATAAAAAACCTGGGGTGCTGCCCCATATCCCCTGTGATCACCCCCCCGTGCAATGTAACGACATGTGGGGCTAGTTGTGAAAAGAATATAACACATACACAACATAAATATCTATCTAAGAGATACTTCAATAATAAGGCAACAAAGTTGTTGAGCCCAGATTGGGAAAAATGATAGAGGATGAGTACACCACCAAAATCTTAAAATTTCTAAGGTGTTCTCCCTACCTTAAGGAAGTGAAGGAAAAGATTTAGAGGTATGTCAGAGGGCCACCAAAACCTTTTAAGGATAAAATCGAGTTTGATGAGCCCAAGTCACTAAAGTACACAATCCAAAAATTGAAGCACTATTGTGAATAGTTTATGCACAAGTCTAAACATAAATTAGATTGGAAATTCAAGGGAAATTTCAAGTTTAAAGGGAAAAGGTGAAAGGAAACCAAGGGATGAGCGACCCCTCTTAACCAAGAAAAGCAAAATTCCAACGCTGCTAGTAGAGGTCATTATACTTAAGATGAAGCCAAAAGTTATGAGAAGGGTCCATATAAGTGTTGAACTTGTGGAGGAAATCACCTAAGGAAAGATCGCCCATATCGCAAGCATGTTGGCTCGAGACTGTACAATGCACAAGAGGCAGAGATAATCAAGGACGTATCCCAAAGTATACCCATAATTTTTGCTGCAATGGATAATCACCAACTGGATCATCAATCAATAATTATAGAGATGGAAGGTATGCTCCATGACCAAAACATTTCAATTTTGATTTACCCTACTTCAAATTTTAGTGTCATATGTCCCACTTTTGTTGAGAAATGTGAAATAAAGAAGGAAGCACACGAAAAAACTTGGCTATTTCAACTAGCCACAGGGACAAAAAGAAGAGTGGAGTATTGGATGAGGGATTTTTCAATAGAATTAAATGGAATTCCAAATCTCAACATACTGTCATTAGGAACATATAGTGTAGTGTTGGTCATGGACTAGTTATATGCACATTGAGCCAAGGTCGACTACTTTGAGAACACCTTCAAATGTATGGATGGAACTAGAAAGCATAGAGTATTGTGTGGAAAGAAAAAGCCCACTTCGGTGAGATTAATTTCAGCGATGCAATCCAAAAGAAGCCATAGAAAGGGATGTCTTTTATTTGTTGTACAAATATCCAGCAGCGTTGAAGCTAATTTTCATGTTAAGAATGATGATAGTGATATCTTAAGGAAATACATTATTTTATAGCCCTTTTTAGATGTATTCCTTGAAGAAATTCTTTGTTTTCCTCCTCATTGAAAAATAGACACTTACATCGAATTAGTGTTAGGAGTAGCTCCAACATCCAAACCTATGTATAGAATGACCACTCCAGAATTAGTTGTGTTGAAGCTACATCTCAAGGAGATGTTGGACAAGGGCTACATAAGGCCAAGTGTGTTTGATTCAGGTCGATATTGGTGGCCACCCGCCTATTCCATTTGGACACCCAACGTTGTTTCTTTTCAATTTCCTTAATTGCAACAAAACTTACTATTTTTGGCGGTTTTTCGGGTCGTAAACTTCCGGATCCATTTTGAGAGACTAAAAGACATTTTTAGGGAAAATGGAAAGAATGGAAAAGTGCCAAATTGATTTATTTGTTTATTTTTAGCCTCCTCTTAGAGATCTTCGAAACGAGGTATTATGATAGCGAAACATAGATCATATGCCAAAGTTACGACCCCAGGAAGTTGATGTTCCAACTTACCCCAATGACGCCCACAAGCTTGTGGCACTTCATCTCCTAGGGTTATGTTTTTGGATGTTTAGGGTTTCTCATTATTTCTTAATGATAAAAAGGCCACCAAACCTCATTGTAACATAGTTCGGAGGCATGTAGCCACCGCATCTCTTCTCAGAGATAAACTACGATCGCTCGAGCTAGTTTATTTCCATTCTGTATGTAAGCATATTTCAGTTCTTTGATATTAATGAAATGAAGTTTTATTTCTACTGCATCTTGGTGTTTATGTTTGTATCTATATTTTGTTGCATTCCTGTATAAGTCTAGATCAACGTCTCCATTGGAAGCACGAGTTCTTTTTGTTAAGAAGAAGGACGACACACTCAGGTTGTGCATTAATTACAGGAGACTAAACAAGATGACCATCATGAACGGGTATCCATTACCACGTACTAATGATTTTTTCGATCAATTAATAGGAGCAGTCGTTTTTTACAAAATTGATCTGAGATCAGGCTATCATCAGGTGTGCATAAAGGATGAGGATATCCATAAAAATGCCTTTAAAACAAGGTATGGGATTTATGAATTTGTGATATTGTCCTTTAGGCCTACCAATGCACCTACAAATTTTATGTGTCTCTTGAACAACATGTTGCGCCGTTATGTGGATAAGTTTTTCATATGCTTCGTTAATGACAGTTTGATCTGCTCAAAGATTAAGGAGGAGCATGAAGAACATATGGCTACAAAACTAACACTATTAAGACAACATAAGCTTTATGGAAAGTTTAGTAAATGTAATTTCTTTTAGTCACAAATTCATTACTTGGGACACCATCTCAAGGGAAGGAGTAGTAGTTGATCCAAAGAAGGTTAAGGCCATCATGGAACGACCGATGCCTAAGAATATGGTTGAAGTTAGGTCCTTCATGAGACTGGAAAGCTATTACGGGAGGTTCATTAAGAACTTCTCTAAGATTTTCTACTTGATTACTGCTCTGCAAAAGAAAGGAAAAAGTTTTGAATGGATAGTTGATTGTGTTGTAATCTTCAATAAACTTAAGCAGTTGTTGAACCAT
Source organism: Pinus taeda (assembly GCA_000404065.3). Taxonomy (NCBI): domain Eukaryota; kingdom Viridiplantae; phylum Streptophyta; class Pinopsida; order Pinales; family Pinaceae; genus Pinus; species Pinus taeda. The sequence goes on from APFE031116462.1 coordinate 4,496, forward strand.
GCACCAGTGCTAAGAATATCAAATCCTGAAAAGGATTTCATTACATGTACAAATTCCTGCAAGGAGGGACTTGGTGGAGTCCTAATGCAGGAAGGCCAAGTGGCTTGCTATGAATCGCAAAAATTAAATGACCATGAACAAAACTATGTCACTCATGACCTGGAATTAGTTTCCATCATCCATGCGTTGAATATGTGGAGAAACTACCTTCTCACTAGAAGGTTTACTTTAATGATTGATCATGGAGGGTTGAAATATTTATTTGAAGAATTGAAGTTAAATGGAAGGAAAGCTAGATGGTTGGTTATGCTCAGTGAATTCGACTTTGAAATCAAATATATAAAAGACAGAGAGAATAGAGTAGTTTATGCACTCAACAGAAGGGTACAACTAAATCATTCAGTAGCCATAAGTTCCTATGAAACTGATCTCAAAGAAATAATAAAAAATGTTGGACAACGTGATGAAAAATATTAGCAGCTAAAAAAGAAATTGCAGCAAGACTTTGAGAACACGAAAACTAGGGAATACAACCTTACTGAAAGCAGGATGGTCAAATTCAAAAGCAAAATTTATGTGCTAAATAACAGTGACTTAAAGAAACTAATATTAAGAGAGTTTCACTTGAAGCCATATTTTGGCCACCCAGGTCATCAAAGATGCTAATAGCCATCAAGAAATTATATTTTTGGCTGATTAGAAAAGGGAGATTCCAGAGTTCATCTCCAAGTGCATAAAGTGCTAGAAAATAAAGGTTGAGTCAAGCACCCAACTAGCTTCTTGCGGCTTATTCCCATTCTAGAATGGAAATGGGAAGTGATTTTGATGGAATTCATTACATATTTGCTAAGTACTCCAAAACAACATAATGAAATCATGGTAGTAGTCGACAAATTGAGCAAGTTGGCTCATTTCGTGGCTGCTAAATATACAAATTCAACTAGTGAGGTGGTTTATGTTTTCATAAAGGATATTGTGAGATTGCATGGAGTTCCCAAAAAAATCATCTTGGATAGAGATGTCAAATTTATTTCAAGGTTTTGGAAAGATCTATTTACAAGCTTGAGAAGATAGTTGAATCTTAGCACAACATATCATCCTCAAACCAATGGGCAAATAAAGAGAACAAACAAAATTCTTGAAGACGTGCTAAAAATGTATGTAATGCGCCAGCCCAAGAAGTGGGAAGAGAACCTTCCACTTGTGGAATTTTCATAGAACAATGGGTATCAAGAGTCGCTTAGAATGAGCCCATTTGAAGCACTTTATGGGAGGATTTGTAACACTCCTACCAGTTGGACCAATCCAGTGAATATGGTCATTATTGGGCCTGATACATTGAAAGACATGGAGTAGGAGATGAAAACCATCATAACAAACTTAAAAGTGGCACATGATAGGCAAGAGAGCTATGCAGACCAGCATAGGGTTCACAAGGAGTTTCAAATTGAGGAACATGCTTTCTTGTGAGTTAGACCTAAGAAGAGCTCCTTGAAATTTGGATCATGTTTCAAGTTGACACCACGGTTTTTTGGGCCTTTCGAAGTGCCTGAAAGGATAGGGCCAACAACCTATAGGTTAGATTTGTCTCCATCAATTAGAATGCATGATATTTTCCATGTTTCATTGTTGAAAATATATGTGCAGGAAGTTAATCATGTGATTGATTGGTCTTGGTTACAAGTAGAACCAAAGGGAGATTTCTAACCAGAAATTATATGCATCCTAGATTAGAGGCAACTCACTCTCTGGAATCGAGCAATAGATAAATTCAAAGTGTAGTGGAGGAGCTAATCTGAAATAGAGCATATTAGTAATTTTGTGCTAATTCTCCATTAATAATATAAAAATGTGCCTGATGTTTGTACTCCAAAATAGCAAGTAAAAACATGAATTTTATGTGTGTTTATTTAAGTTAGTTTCATGAATAAAAATTGAAACATGAAACCAAAACACTGAATGAAACCATGCACAAATCAATAATACATCACCATTGATGAAATAGTTCACCCCTTATGGACTACATCGCCTTGGATCAACTCTAAGGGCATGACCCCTTCTCATTATGCTAAAAAATATTCAGTAATAAAGAGTACGTAAGTGTGCTGACAAAAAGAGTGGCTAGTTTCCCTTTCAAGGAAACATTCTTCTGCAAATAACTCTCACTCTACATACATGACAACCTACAGTTAGTAATGAAACAATCAGAAAGCTAAGGGCTCTCAATTCAAGACCCCATACTCCAACTTCCAAGAGCATAAACAACACTACAATCCACTTGAAGTACTTAAACAAGTCTCTTTCTCCAAACAAATATAGAGAAAAGAATAAATAAAGCTACATCATTGTTGTAATGGCTACTCTAGAAAGCACATGGACGCTGGAAGATCGCTACAAGGTCATCTCCATCTTCATACTCCTCCTCAAAATGAATCAACACTTTGGTTGACCAGAGCACCCATGGCTTCACTTTGCAAAAGCCCTATCCATAAGTGCTCCTTTGATCCTGAAACCTGTTCCAGTGAGTTAAGAATGTCCAAAAATGACTATTTAGCCTCTTTTTGCAACCCATTTGGTCGAAAATTGCCTTAGTTATGACTTTTGTTACTCTTTCCATAATTTTCTCCTTTAAATTTGGCTTACTTCCAGTTGAATTCATTATCTGGAGTTAAATCTGGCAGTTCCACCAAAATCGGCGGTCCCACCATCTTCCCTGCCTATCTCATAGTTAAGGCTGAGTGGTCACATACAAAATGGTCAATCCGGTGGAAAAGGCGACAGTTCTATAGCTCTGTCGCAAGTCGTAATCAGCGAAGTCCAACCATCGATGGATAGTCCCAAGCCCAAACAATAGGCACTCTGTGATACACAAACCTGCCAGGATTATAAAACACAACATATATCATATCACATCCAAGGACCGCATTGCAATCGCAATCGACGGAAAAACCCGTGGTCTTAAGTTCTGTGAACAAAAAGGGTGATTTCTGTCATTGTGATATCGTAGACCCGATAGGATATTAAATCACAACCTATAGTGGCATCACATCCAGGATATCCTATTGCATTTCGCATCGGTGGAGAACCGACGGTAACATAATGCAGGACTTTTATGCAATTGTGATATGCGATAAATCGCATCGCAACCATGCTTTTACTGGGGCCAATTCTTATCCACTTGCGATATGCGATTACGATCACATCGCAACCTGCCTGTGTCAGGGGCCAATTCTGTAATGCTCATCGACCTCTGATTTTCGATATCGCAATTCGCAATTGGGATCCTGCCAAGGGCTGATTATTAACACTTTCCCTTTGTGCGATTGCGATATGCGATTATCGCATCACCACTTGCCTAGGGACAATTCTCTTTAAGCCACTCCTCTACTTTTCTCCAATACGCGATATGTGGGACCCAATGAAAACCTACCACTTGGTGCTTCTCCATTCGATAGGACCTTTGCCATATCATCCAATTCTGCCATGTGTCCAAGTCAAACCTGAACTTTGACTTGCTCTAACTTCTACATGCGAGCTCGGACTTGAGTGTCGTTCACACCGTTGGATTCAGAATGACGAGATCTTCGATTTGAAGCTAAGCTTATCAAGATTCTAACATTTTGATTTTTTTGGCAAATTTTAAGCTCCTGGTCACTCTTCCCCACTGAAAAACTTTTGGTCTCCAAAATTTTACTTTCAATTGTTCAGCATTTGAAGGTACAGTTACTTCATTTTTCCAAACTTGATCCAATCGATGTTTGCAATGCCCTGACTTGTACTTGTCTTGGCTTTTTCTAGAGCTGAACTTAAAATATAACTTGACCAAAGAATTCAAGTTCGATGTTCTTCTCATCTTTTCCATGCCACTATGGTCATCCAAAACAACATCCTTTCCAAGAAGAATTCCAAGGTGCTCATCTGCAAAATCCTTATCCAGGATGAGATCCTAAAATAATTTGCCAAATAAACCAAAACAAGCCTCACATAGTGAATACTTGTATAACTTGACTGCTAAACACAATTGGAACATACTAAATATGCTGCAACTACTCATGCAAGAGTTTTAAAATGCTTTCTCAAACTACAAATAGAAATGCATTTTACAAAATGGAATAAACTTGACTCCCAAAATTTCCATTCAAATTGACTATCAACAAGCCAAACTAGCATTGTAATGCTTAAAGAAAACATTGCTGCCTATAAGTGATTTATTTATGAACATCACTTTTACAAGTTACCCAACTATGGGGATATGAAACTAGTGCAAAACAAAAATTTACAGTTGACACCTAATCATGGGGATTGGGTGAACAATTGTAAATAGTGTAAATAATAAACAATGGAAAAGGAAGAGTCATTGGGAGATGAAACCCAAAAGTTAGTCCCTCGTGTATATAACTATGAGCAATCTAAATGAATAAATAGATTTCATTTGAGGAGTTACCTCCTGGCCTGACATGGTATCAGAGCCAACTCTATTTTTGGCTTCTCTACCTTTGTAACTCACTTTTGCTTATTTTTCCTATGTTCTACCTATTTTGAAGAACTGACACCTCTGCCATACTCCTATTCTCCTGGCCTTTGCCATTATTCTCTACTTTCTCCATCGAATAGTTTGGTGTGTGTACACTGCTTTAGGCATTGTAATGAAGTGAACGTTGGACTGTGCGTTGACGTCTGTTGATTGTTGATGCATTGGAATGGCCCAACTATGATATGATGCGGGGAGCGTGGATGAACCCTGGTGTGAAACTCTGCGTGGGATTCATTGATTTCCCAGGAGAGAGTTGTATGCAATAAAGGAAACATCCACACAAAGGATGTACCGTTGCAGAACACATGCATAGATTTGAAAGGATGCATTTGTTATGAAACTAGCTCAAGAATAGATAGAAAAGATAGATCAACACCTTAGAATTCAGTCTCTTCGAGGGGGCAACCTCCTTTACATTACATAAATGAACAATTCTTGGATAATACAAATGACAAAACCTCCTTTCTATATATAGGAGTCTAAGGAGTCACAATATAACCCAGCCGACCTAACAATAATAATCTAAAGCCACAAAAATAACAATAGAGGGATTCTATGGGGCACAGTAATAAGAATATGGGGGCAATAGGGGCACAACAATATTAATAAGGGGTCCAACTACAATAGTAATGGGGTAATCACTAGTATTATAGGGACTCAACATGCCCCTCTCCTTCAAAAAAAGTGTTGTCCTCAACGCTTGAGTAGTTCTGGATACTTCTGTATAAAATTCTCATCCTCCCATGTGGAATCTTCAGCAGATAAGTTCTTCCACTTGATAAGATACTCCGAAATTGATCGATTTCGTAGCTGTCGAGTTCTTGTCTCTGTGACTGCTTCCGGTTCCAATATAATTTTTCCTTCCTCGTCAAGTTCTGGCAATATTGTTTGAACTGGGAGCTTGTCGCCTATAACCTTCTTTAAACATGAACATGGAAAACTGGGTGCAATCGAGAAGCTGCAGGAAGCTCCAATTTGTATGCCATAGTACCAATCTTTTGCAACACCTTGTACGGACCATAATACTTTGGTGATAATTTATTATCCTTCTTAGCTTGCTTGAGGGACATTTTCTTATATGGTTGTAGCCGTAGGAATACCAATCACCTACATCAAAACTTCTTTCACTGCGATGTTGATCTGCCTGTTGTTTCATTCTATTCTGTGCCAACACAAGGTTATCCTTTAAGAGTTGGAGGACTTGTTGTTGATGTTCGATGTGATGTTCCACTGCCTGAACCTTAGAATTTTCTCTTAAATATGATGTGATGGATGGTGGTTGATACCCATAAAGTGCCATAAATGGGGTCATTTTTGTTGCTGTATGGAAGGAAGTGTTATACCACCATTCAGCCAGAGGCAACCATTTGACCCATTGTGTCTGTTTATCAGATACAAAGCAACGAAGATATCCTTCCAAACATTTGTTTACTATCTCAGGTTGCCCATCAGATTGAGGATGATAAGATGAGCTATGAGCTAACTGAGTACCAAGACAAGAAAATAATTCTGTCCAAAAATTTCCAGTGAAAATGGGATCTCTGTCACTTACAATAATCTTTGGGTTTCCATGTAGCTTTTGAATTGTTTCCATAAATGCAATAGAAACTGTACTGGCTTTAAATGGATGTGATAATGCACAAAAGTGTGCATACTTGGTAAGTCTGTCAACTACCACCATGATGACACTCTTTCCCTCAGACTTGGGTAAACCTGTGATAAAATCCATTGAAACCTCCTCCCAACGTTGGCTTGGAATGGATAAAGGTTGTAATAGACCTGGTGTCTTAATTGTTTCAACTTTATTTTGTTGGCAAACCAAACATTCCACCACAAACTTTTGAATATCCGATTTAAGGCCATCCCAAAAAAATTCCTTCTTAACCCTGTGGTAAGTTTTTAAAAATCCTGAGTGCCCTCCTAAGGGAGAAGTGTGCAATTCCATAAGAATCTTTTGTTTGAGTTGGGAATTCTTACAGAGGTATAAGCGATCTTTGTACCATAACGAATCATTTTTCCAGCTAAATGTATCAGACGTACTGGAATCTTGTTGTAATTTTCGAATAAGTTCCCACACTTCTTCGTCATTCTTCCATTCCTCTCTTGCTTCGTTTATCCAATTTGGTTGGATAATAGAAATGGCGCACAACAATGCTTTCACATCCTCATCCTTTCTTGAGAGTGCATCTCCCACCACATTTTGCTTCCCTTTTTTGTAGATGATTTCAAAGCATAACCCAACATCTTTGTGACCCACTTTTGTTGCTCTTCAGAGGATAATCTTTGTTCTAAAAAGTATTTAAGGCTATCATGATCTGTTTTTACCTTGAAGTGTCTTCCCATTAGGTAGGGTCGCCATTTCTAAAGTGCATGGAGTATTGCCAACATTTCCTTCTCATAAATAGCTTTGTGTAAAAACTTTCCCTTGATTGGACGACTTTCAAAAGCAATGGGTCTTTCATCTCGCATTAAAACAACACCAATTCCATTTCCTGAAGCATCACATTCCACAATAAAGGTTTTTGTGAAGTCTGGTGTAGGTTAAGACCGATGCTTGGCACATGCTTCTTTAAGATGTTCAAAGGACCTTTTTGCTTCCAGAAGTCCATGAAAATGCATCTTTCTTCCAATAATTTTTGTTAAGAGGTGCGCTATTCTTTCGTAATTCTTAACAAACTTGCGATAAATACCCCTGTCACACCCGAGAAATCCTCGCAAGATGCTTATGGATGTGGGGATTTCCATCCTTAATGGCTTTAATTTTGGCTAGGGTCTACCTTAACTCCTTCATGAGATACAATATGATCCAGATATTCCACCTCTTGTACTCTAAAGAAACATTTGGATCTTTTTGCATATAATTGTTTCTCCTCAATAGTTGTAGCACCCTGTCAACATGTTCAACATGATCCTTCCAAGACTTGCTGTAGATTAGTATATCATCAAAAAATACTAACACAAATTTTCTAAGGAATGGTTTGAAAATTGAATTCATCACACTTTGAAATGTTGAAGGTGCATTGGTAAGGCCAAAAGGCATGACCAAAAATTCATAATGACCCTCATGAGTTCTAAATGCTATTTTCAGAATGTC
>APFE031116466.1:0-10464 GCA_000404065.3 Pinus taeda
GATATATATATATATAAAACTTTATGTAAAAGAAATAAAGTATATTTTAATTAAAATTTAGTTATCTCTTTATTTCTATTTAAATTGTGATGAACATGTGTATTTTCTCATGAACTATTTGGTCTATTCTAAATGACTCAAAATCTAGCAAGCCTACTACAAATCTTCACTAGGAAAATTCAAACATGAAAACAAGATAATTCTTAGAGTTTAGAGATTTCACCTCAGTAGTCATTCTCCATTTACTTAGTTGTAATTAAACTATAAGGGAGGTTAGCCATATACAAATTGACTTAAGGATATTCAAAAAGAATAATTCAAGGTGATGAAGAAGTCTTTAACCTATAAAGGAGGTTTACCCATATATAAATCACCTTAAGGATATTCAACAAGAACAATTCAAGGTGATGAATTGACAGTGATAGGGTACTTTAGATCCAGTAGGGATAGGATATTAATTACCAAAGTTAAAGGACTCAATCATTAGGCCAATTAAGTAAACTATAAAGGTTTAATAAGTTAGTTTTTGGTAGATTTTCTATAATGTTGCATGCAATACCATATAACAATTGGAATAAATAACATTATAATGATAAATAAGGAAATATTAGGACTCTCAATTAGATATGCAAAAGAATAAGATTTTCAATTAAGTTTTTATGGCTGAAACACACAAAACAAAATTGTTGGCATTGGCCCTACAATTATGGTTATATAATGAAATAAATGATATGCTTTGATTTTTATTCACTATTTTTTGCAATCTCTAATAAAAACAAAATAACATATTAATAAAAGTTTATTTTTAGAAACATTTCAAAGAACTCTAATCCTAATTATCCATAATTTTGGAGAGAAGAGAGAGAAACTAGTTATAGAAGACAAATTGATGACCACCATCTATAAAAGTTCCTTGATATAAATGATCAATGGATATTTTCATTCCAAAGAAAAGGAGTCATCCCACCTTACTCAACTAGCAATTATGTCATTTGATATAAAACACTGGAGATAGCTACCCACCACCATTTTTTTAGAAAATGACATGATAAAGTAATGTTTAAATCTTGTGACTACAATACTGAGTTCATTCTTTCAAAAAATGCCCGCTACACTTCAATTGTTTTAGAAAAATAAACACTTTATTGGTAACCAGTTAATTTATTATGCTAAATTCACTTTTGAAGGGAAAAAATTTGAACATAACGTTTCTTGATAGAAAGTATAAAGACATAAAACATCAAAAATAAATTGTATGATAGGTTAAAAATCCAAATTCCAATCATGTTCGTCATATAGATTAGGCTAAGTTTTTAAGTTTTTTGAAAGCTGTGGAATCTCCGTAGTCTGGTTTTTCAGGATCAAAATTCCATATATTTTAAATCTCGGTTTCTTGGGATTTCACCCCATTTTAAAAATGATTTAAATGTTAAAAAATAGCCAAGGATTATGATAAAAAGAGCTTTTTTATTTTGTTTAAATGAGTGAAATCTTTGTACTTGCATGACTAAAATTTCAATAAGTGGAATCTTCCTACTTTGGGTTTTTCTGTATCAAAATTCTTTGTATTTTAAAATTTGGTTTTTGAGATTTTAATTTATGTTTAAAAAATAGGCTATGATTATAATGAAAAGTGTTTTTTAATTGTGTTAAATAAGTGAAATATTTTTACTTTGACGAAAATTCTAGTAAGTGGAATCTTCTTGATATTTTTCGGTATCAAAATTCTTTATATTTTAAAATTTTATTTTGACAGTTTAATTTATTTTAAAATTGATTTAGATATTAAAAATTATTTGGTCGATAAATTTGTAAATAATTAGAGAATTTAATAATTCAAAGAAGCTTAAATCATTATCGATTAATATCATTTCCCAATTCCTTGTGATTCCCTTAAAAAACACCCACTCCATCCCTCCATTACTATCACAAATAAATGTAAATACAAAAAGTGTTCTTGAAAATGATGAGACAATGCTGAGATTATGATCGTTTAAAAAACACCCAGTCCATCCATCCAATGCCATCACACAATTATGCATTAATGTTTCAAGTATTCCAATAAAGCAACCTGTAAATATCATAAGTGTTCTAAAATATGATGAGAAAATTCCCAAAAATTACTGGACAAGGTTGCATCGAGCTCTGAAACAGTTGTTGAAAAGGAGACTTACATCTCTTGAAAACTTTTGGCTGATTGGGGATTTCTCCCTGAAACGGTTGTTGAATGTATCCGTGGTAAGAAACCATATATATCGATTGAGGCACATATGATTAGAGAAAAGTAGGTTGATGTATATCTTTTATTGCTCATGTATATCTTTTACGATAGGATGCATGCACTCCATTAAATGCTTTAACATTTCTCTTTTTTCCATGACTTTGGGTTTGATATGGAATGTTTGTAACCAATGAAAGTCAGTTGATGAACTGAGGTTAATTATTTATCCCACATAGCCTTGGCCACTTTTGCACTTAACAGTTTTTATTCCTTTTTAGGTTTGTTTTAACATCCCATCTCATAGTTTATTCAATTTCACACGGGGCTACTAATCTATGGTTTACCATTTTTGTGGGATTTTTGAACCTGGAATTTCTTAACTACTACATATTCATTATTCTTTTAGCAATTGAACTACCTTGTCCATCACCAATTAAACTACCCTACTACAAAGGATCATTTATTTTCAACAAAGAAGTTCAATTAAATTTAAATAAAGAAAGTTTTAATAATTTTTCTTTAACAAATTAATATGAACTTAGTTAAAAACATTTTATTAATATTATTTAAAAATGAAATTTAATTAGTTTCAAAAATTTATATATTTCAATATTAATTATTTTTTACTAAATTAAATATATATTATAATAAAAAAACATCATAACATTATAATGCCTTATAGTTATTTCCCATTCATAAAAAAAAATGTTTTATCTTGATAAAAATATTTTCTGTGGCAGAAGGATTTCCATGGATGATTTTATCTCATAATTTATACATTCGTCATCTTAGATATAAAAATTTATTTTAGATTAATAAAAACATTTGTAATAGCAAAAAGATTTCCATTTAGGCTGATTTACTCATTGAGCCTAGATGCTCATTCTATAGCCCGGTATGTGTAACCATGTTCGTCTATCATGAAATTGAAATTTTGATCATATTCAAGAAAATAAAAATCTAAAAATAAATAAATCACTATACAAAACATTTAAATAATGTCTACTCCTAATTTTCTTTTATGAAATCAAAAGAAATAAATAAATATACAAAACATTTAAACAATATCTATTCATAAAAAAAATTACAAATGAAAAAATAGATAAAATAGATCCCTATAAAATCATGTTAAATCTATATTTAAAATAATATTATTTTTTCAAATTGTGTCTCTTTACAATCGAGGATCGTTCGTATAAATTTGGAACCTTTTAAAATTTTTGAACCTTTTAAAATTTTCGTTATTGTTCAATGTTTGAGTGGTCTGTTAGAGTAAAAGCTAAAAGTGGGAGGGCACGTGAGATTCCAATTCTCGTTCTTGAATCCCTGTTGGAAGTGGGAGCGCACGTGAGATTCTAATTCTCGTTCTTGAATTTCTGTTGAATGTGTCAGTGGTGTGTCAGCGTAAAAGCTGGGAGTGGGAGGACAGGTGAGATTCCAATTTCCATGTGTTATGGTGTGTCAGCGTAAAAGCTGGGAGTGGGAGCACAGGTGAGATTCCAATTCTCGTTCTTGAATTCATGTTCCATGCGTTAGTGGTGTGTCAGCGTAAAAGCGGGGAGTGGGAGGCTAAAAGGTGGGAGTGGGAGCGCAGGTGAGATTCCAGTTCTTATTTTGAATTCCATTCCTATTTCTAATAGGAGAGCTAGCATATTATGATAGCAGATGCATGATATGAAAGGACGCGTTCGGGAAAGATGGACTTAATGGCTTTTCCTTGTGCCTCTCAGCCTCTGCAGGTGCTCGTAATGCTCAAATTTTCAGCGCTCGTACCGAGGTTGCAGCGCGGATGAAAGCGAGGAGAGGACGGAGGACTTAAACTCTGGTTGATGCCGCGGATATCATTTCGTACTGACTGACGACACTGTTGCTGGATCTATGGGCCATGACAACATTGTTGGCCTTGAAATTATTTAGTGCATTGTACCAGCCAGAGGTACCCTATCAGCCAGAGGTACCCTCTATCGAGCTGTGGTGCCGGTGAAAGTTAGAAGTGATTCTTGAATTGGGTTTCAGTTTCTAATTCTATTTCTGAATTCCAAGTGAAATATGATTGAAATTGTAATTCAAAAACAAATACAGTATGTGATAGTCTGTTCGACAGATTGTATATTTTTTACTGTAGGGATGGGTAGAATAAATGGGCGATCAACATTAATATAGTTGTTTACCAGACGATTGTTCTCCACTTTTCTATATTTTCACTAACTTAATCATTTCTCTGACCATTCTCCTTTTTATTTTTTTCTTAGATCTAAGCGTCCCAAACGATTTCATATACCAAACCATTTCTAATATATGAAATGGGTGTGGACTACATGACACCAAAAAGGTACTTAAATAGCCTTTTGGCCTGTGCCACGTTGCAATTTTCTTTGCAGAAGCAAGAGTCTACATGACCTGCGTCATTTCTGGCTAACGGTTGTCGGCAAGGGAAATCCTCTTAATTGTTGTCACGATTATAACTCTGGTTTTTGGTTTCTAACTTCAATCTAAAATGAAAATACAAGAACATACTTTTATGATTCTCTGGCAGATGGAAAGCTTCGAAAGAAGGGAGGGAGAGGAGTTTATCTTTCTACTTGTGTCGATTGGCATTCTGTACAGGTATATATATATATTCTATCCTTGCCTATTTTTGTCTGTTTGTCTTTTAATTGCCCCACGATCTACTAGCTATAAAAAAAAGATCAGTATCCTTAACCATTTTAGTTACCCAAATAATATTTGCGTTCTAGGTTTAGTCGTTAACGATTTTTACTGGTTTTTTTACTTCAAAGGCATATATTGCAATTTCTCTGATGGGACCTACAGTTTATTCATGTTAACTTTAAAGTGGTCATTGCTTTTCCGTGATTGTAAAATGAAAAATCCTCTCATCATTGTTCACTTCAGTTGCACCTTTGTGTGAAGACCTCACTTCAGAAGTATAACTCCATTGGCTTAATTTTCTCTTTAAGATTCCCGTTTTCGCTGCATACTAATTTTTAGTTCACGGACCCTCTGTGTCTCTTGGTGGAGCCAAACTTCTTGTTACGTTTTTTCATGCTTAGTTCCATACTTCTTTTGAAAATGCACAATGAACTAACAGATGGTCCATAGATTTTCCATTAGTTTTCATAGATTTTCTATAGATGGATTTTCTTTCTTACTGCATGTTTTCTTATCGTTTCTTTTTTATCTGCTTGGGTGTAATTTTTTACTATTCTTTTCCAATTTTATTCTTTTGGGCGAATGTAAGTAATAAAGTCCCATGAAAGAGGATACATCCTTTTTCTTTCCATTTTTAATCGGTCAATTATGCATCCAATTATGTACTTTTACAACTTCTAATGTACTTTTATTTTAGTTTCACCACTAGTATTAGAAGTAAGTGGAGTTTCAATAACATTGTAAGAGGAAAGTAAATGTTCTTTCAATCTAATTGTAAGGTAGTTTTGTTTTATTTTGATGAGTTAAATTGCATTGTAGTTTTGTTTTATTCACGTAGGTTTCCTATTTATTTAGTTTAGCTTGGGGTGAGTATTGTCTGGAGTATCTTTGGCAATTATCGCAATTATTAAAATGAGTTTTGTAACTTATCATTCTAAAAATCATTTTTTAATAGGTGCCCATTTTATTATTAAGTTAAATTTCTCCTACAATGTAGTTTAGATTAAATGGCTTTGTCCAATAATATATGTAAGTTATGCTTTTACATTTTATAAATGCATTTTTGATTACATCTTCTAATTTTTTATCTTAGATTTTGTTTTTACATAATTATTATGGTTAGCTTTTATATATTTTCATTATTAAATTAGATATTAATAGATGTAATATATGTTAAATAAAAAAATTTTGTATTTATTTTTTTATTAATACTATATACTTTCATTTATTTCAAAATAATTTTTTTATTAAGGTTATTTAGTTCAGTTTATTTTTTAAATGATTTTAAAATTTATATAATTAATATGTTATTAAGTTCTACAATATGGTATATTTTTAACTCAGATAATATAATGAAAAATTGTTTGAATTGATATAATATGAAGGGATATTGTCTTTCTATTAAAATCTATATTATAAAATCAAATAGTGATGTAAATATTTTTATACATTAATATTGAATATGTGTTTTATTAATGTCTCAACTACATCATGTATGTATAAATTCCTAGAGTATACTACAATAGGCTACAGCAGAGTAGGGTAGAATAGACTAGGCTAGCCTAAAGTAAGCTAGAGTAACTAGAGTAGAGTAGGCTATGCTAAGCTAACTTAGAGTAGGGTAGTCTAGGATAGGGTACAATAGGCTATGGTAGGCTAGCCTAGGGTAGGATAAAATAGGCTCTGCGAGGCTAAAGTAGCCTAGGCTAGGCTAGAGTAGGCTAAGTAAGACAAGGATAGAGTAGGCTAAGCAAGACTACACTAGAGTTGGCTAGGCGAAGCTAAGAAAGAATAGGCTAGGCTAGGATAGGATTGAGTACACTAAGGTAGGCTAGGCTAGAGTAGGATAGAGTAGGCTAGGTGAGGCTAGAGTAGGCTGGCCTAGAGTAATGTAAGGTAGGATGGAGTAGGCTAGGCTAAGCTAGGTTAATCTAGGCTAGAGTAGGCTAGGCTAGCCTATGCTAAGCTAGAGTAGGCTGGGTGAGGTTAAGATAGAGTAGACTAAGGTGGACCAGGAAAGGTTAGGCTAAAATATGTTAGACTAGGCTACAGTTGGATAGTTGGTTAGAGTGGGCTACAGTAGGCTAGGCTAGATTAGGTTAGGCTATAATAGTCTAGGCTAGAGTAAGGGAGGATAGAGTAGTATAAGGTAAGCTAAGGTAGGATAGGGTAGGAAAGGCTAGAGTAGGTTAGGAAAGGTTAGGATAAGATAGGCAAGACTAGGCTAGGGTAGAGTAGGATAAGCTAGAGTAGAGTAGGATAGAGTAAGGTAGAGTAGAGTAGGCTAACTTAGAGTAGGCTAGAGTAGGCTAACGTAGAGTAGGCTAGGCTATGGTATGTTGCGATATACTAGGCTATGCTAAGGTAGGTTATGCTAGAATAGTATAGGTTAGAGTAAGCTAGGATAGAGTAGGCTAACCAAGGCTATAATGGGATAGAGTAGGAAAGGCTAGGCTAGGAGAAGCTAGAGTAGGTTAGAAAATGTTAGGATAGGATATTCTAGACTAGGCTAAGGTAGAGTAGGATAAAGTAGGCTGGAGTAGAGTAGGCTAGGCTAGAGAAGGCTAGAGCAGGTTAGGCTATGCTAGGTTAGTATATACCAGGCTAGGATAAGATAAGCTAGGCTAGAGTAGGCTAAGTTAGGTTAGGCTAGAGTAGGCTTGGCTAGGCTAGGATAGAGTAGGGTAGCCTAGGGTAACCTATAGTAGGCTAGGCTAGGCTAGGATATGCTAGAGTAGGTAGCCTAGAGTAGCCTAGGCTAGGATATGCTAGAGTAGGTAGCCTAGAGTAGCCTAGGCTAGGATATGCTAGAGTAGGTAGCCTAGGCTAGGCAAGAGTAGGCTAAGATAGGCTAGGCTAGGTAAGAGTAGGCTAAGATAGGCTAGGCTAGAGTAGGCTAGGCTAGGCTAGGTTAGGCTAGGCTAGAATAGTCTAGGCTATGTAAGGCTACGCTGGGCTATGCAATCATGGGCAAAGCTAGGCTAGGATAGAGTATGTTAGGCTAGATTAGCATAGGACTCAATAGGCTAGACTAGTAGAGGCTAAGGAAGAGTAGGCTAGGCTAGACTAGGCATATCTAGGCTATGACAGTGTAGGCTTAGCTATGCTAGGAAAGGGTAGGCTAATGTAGGCTAGGCTAGGCAAGAGTAGGATATAGTTGGCTATGATAGTTTAGGCTAGGCTAAAGTAGGATAGAGTAGCGTAGGTTAGGCTAGGATAGTTAGGTTAGAATATGATAGGCTACGCTAATGTAGATTACAGTAGGATAGGAGAGGCTAGGTTAGGCTATGCTAGAGTAGGCTAGGCTCCAATAGGGTAGGGTAGGCTAGCTTATGCTAAAGTAGGTTGGCCTGCGTTAGAGAAGGCTAGGAAAGGAAAAATTATTCTTGAGTAGGGTAGGCTAGGATAGGATAACATAGGCTAGGCTACCCTAGGCTATGCTAAAGTCAGCTAGCCTAAGCTAGGCTAGTCTAGGCTAGGCTTGGATAAAGTATGCTAGTCTAGCATAGAATGGGAAGGCTAGATTACACCTGGCTAGGTTAGTTTAGGCTAGTAGGCTAGAGTAGGATAAGCTAGGCTAGGATAGGTCAGGTTAGGTTAGAACACGCTAGGCTGGATTCGGTTAAGCTAGGCTAGAGTAGGTTGGAATTGGGTAGGCCAGTTTAGGGAAGAGTAGGATAGACTAGGATACGCTTGGTAATGCCAGGATATAGTAGGCTAGGCCAAGATAGGCTAGGCTAGTCTAGGCTGAGCTAGGCTAGAATAAGTTAGGTTAGGCTAGGCTAGGATATTCTAGAGTAGGTTATGTTATGCCAGAGTAGGTTAGGTTAGGATAGGCTAGGATAGGGTGGAGTAGGTTAAGCTACGCTAGTCTCGGTGAGAGTAGGCTAGACTAGGCTAAGTCAGGATATGTTAGGCTTGGTGGAGATGGGCTAAGCTGCATTGGGTTGGGCTAGGGAAAGGTATGGAAGGCTAAGCTAAAATAGGATCATGTTGTTTAGGCTAGTCTATGATAGAATAGGATAATGTGGGTTAGACTAGGCTAGGCTAAAGTAGGCTACTATAGGATAGGATAGGCTAGGACAAGTAAGAACATATTGAGTAGGGTAAGTTAGAGTAGAGTAGGATAGACTAGGTTATACTAAGGTATGCTGGGATATAGTAGGCTAGCCGAGGCTAGGCTAGGCTAGAGTACTGTAGGTTAGAGTAAAGTAGGCTCCTTTAGGTTATCGTAGTGTAGGATAGGCTAGAGTGGGTTAGCCTAGGCTAGAGTAGACTATAGTATGCTAGGATATGCTAGAGTAGGATAGGATAGGCTAGGCTAGTCTAGATTACATCAAGATAGAGTAGGATAGGTTAGGCCCTAGTAGACTAGGAAAAGCTAGGCTAGCCTAGGCTAGAATAGGTTAGGCTAGACTAGGCTAGGCTACAGTAGGCTAGACTAGGCTAGGCTATAGTAGGCTAGGCTAGAGTAATCTAAACTAGTGTAGCCTATCCTAGGCAGGGCTATGCCATGTTGGAGTGGGATATCTTATGTTAAAGCAGGCTAGGTTACGCTAGGAAAGGCTACACTAGGTTAGGCTATAGAAATCCAGGCTAGAGTAGGTTAGGATAGACAAATATATGGTAAAAAGGGTATAGGCTAGAGTAGACTATCCTAGGCTATGCAAGGCTAGGCTAGGGAGGCTAGAGTAAAGTAGGTTAGGCTATGCCAAAGTAACTAGCTAGGCTAGACTAGACTAAGCTAGTGTAGGATAGCTAGGCTAGACTAGACTAAACTAGTGTAGGCTAGCTAGGCAAGCGTAGGCAAAGTTAGGTTAGCCTAGGCTAGACTAGGGTAGGGTAAGTTAGGCTAAGCTAGACTAGGCTAGTGTAGGCTAGACTAGGATAGATTAATCTAGGGTAGGGTATGTTATGCTACACAAATATATGCTAACAATGGTCTACGTTAGAGTAGGCTAGGCTAGCCAAGGTTATCTTAGGAAATGCTAGGCAAGGCTAGGCTACATAGGCTAGAGTAAAGTAGGTTAGGCTATGCTAATGTAATCTAGCTAGGTTAGACTAGACTAAGCTAGTGTAGGCTAGCCACACAAGAGTAGGATAGGTTATGCAAGACTAGGCTAGTGTAGGCTACCCTAGGCTAGAACAGAGTAGTGTACTCTAGGCTAGGTTAGACTAGGCTAGTTTAAGCTAGGCTAGGCTAGACTAGGCTACTGTAGGCTAGGGTAGGATAGAGTAGGCTAGGCTAGGCTAGGATAAATTAGGCTATGCTAGGGCTAGTGTATTGTAGGGTAGGCTAAGGTAAGCTAGGATACAATAGGTTACAATAGGCTAGCCTAGAGTAAAGTAGGCCATGATAACCGAGGATATGTGAGGCTAGGATAGGTGATGATAGGATAGGTGAGGCTACGATAGATTAGGGTAGGCCAAGCTAGTGCAATCTAGGCTTGTCTAGGCTAGGATAGGCTAGAGTGTGCTAAGTCATGTGAGAGTAGGCTAGGCCCAATTATGCTAGATTATGTTAGGCTACGGTTGAATAGGCTAGGCTAGAGTAAACTAAGATAGGATAGTGTAGG
Organism: Pinus taeda; assembly: GCA_000404065.3. Lineage (NCBI taxonomy): Eukaryota > Viridiplantae > Streptophyta > Pinopsida > Pinales > Pinaceae > Pinus > Pinus taeda. Next base: position 10,450 of record APFE031116466.1, read on the forward strand.
CTAGACTTGCCTAGG
>APFE031116467.1:0-50300 GCA_000404065.3 Pinus taeda
GTCAGATCTGATGGTGATCTCGTCGGAAGACGCACGTGAGTTAATTTAAATTTCGAACGTGATAAGGTTATGAACTGGGGTTTTAATTCCTTTTGGTTCCATGGAAAATTTGAATTTTTTCCATTTATTGAGTAAATTAAATAACTCTGTTATTTTAGCAGAAGAGCTAAACTTGGAGGTTGATGACTAATACTCCAAAGGAAAAATGAGAAGAAGTTCCACCCGAACTTGAAGTAATAGTTTCTCGCTTTGAATGATTATCCTTGACACATGCAACCAGCCCACCAATATTAGTGTAGGATAAGTGTCCAATAATCTTGTTGGACAAGCATCCTTCAGCTTCTAGCTTACAGTTTGCAGTATGTGTGTTTTCAATGTTCAGTTTGGTTGTAAGTTTTTGACCGTATTGGCCCACATTGTTAGGCACTTGGTCTACGGTGTTCTTAACACCTCCAAGGATCTGTCATCCCCAATAATTTTGATGTTAGTGTTAGTATTTGCATACTACCATCAGTGATCAAAACTCCTCTTTTCATATTCATATTAGGGTCTCGCTAAGAAATTTTTGTCATTCCACCTAGGTCCTCATTCAAAAATTTACTCATTGATGGTAGCCCTAGTCAAAAAACCTCACTCACCTACACTCCATATACCTCCCTTGACCTTTTCCCATGCACTCTTGGTTATGTTACCCTCCATTCCCCAACTGCCATGTCACCTCCCGCATCCACGTCATTCATTTGTCTCATGATCAGTTGAAACTATGTTTTTTCCTAAACGCCATATTGATTTCAAACATGGTTTCCAAACCAATGAGAATGAATTTTGAGAAACTGAAAGAGGCTTTTTATGCCAACATCATTTTGTACAAAAACCTCTCTCAATTTTCTAACAGCTATTAATTATTGTGATATACAGATGAAGCTTTGTAGATATATTTTCCCAAATTTTTCTATTTATACATACTTTTGCAAAACATATTGTGGCCAATAAGAGGTGAATATCGAGAAACCGGAGGAGGTTTGTGTTCCTACAATTCCAAATTACAATAACATACTTCAAAGTTTACACAACTATTATAAAATGAGAGATACATGTACATCTTTACAGCCTATTTTTTAGACTGTGTAAAGTCTTGTTTCAGTCACCTTTTTGCAGAGAACATTGACAATTGGAGCTGAATTTTTTGAAACTAAGAGAGGTTTATCTCAGGAATATATTTATATACAATAATCTCTCTCACTTTTTCCGTATCTATCTCGGATTGAGATATACAAAGGGATGATTGGACCCTATTTTGTAGGATTTCAGGAGGAAAATGTTCAAAGATAGTTAGCGACCTCATCAACTAAGAGTTGCAATCAAATTAGAATTTCTCTTCCTTGTCAACAAAGATCCATAATGATAGTTCCAAGTATATACATTAGTTTTCAATGTCCTACATTTCATTTCTATTTGTGTAAAAAAGTTTTGGATATTTGTAAAAAGATCTTGAGATTTTTATCAAGATATTTTAGTTTAGAATTTGTATAAATACTTCATCATTTGAAGTAAGAGAGAATTGGTTTCAGTGGGATGTTATACTAGTGATCAGAGGCTATTGTATCAGATTTTGGCTAGTTTCAATAGATGAGTTGCAGCTATTTTTCTGGGATACATGTGGTATGAATGTTTAGCATTATTTCTTCTTTGTGATCATTTGTATGAATGTTATATTAGTTCATAACCATTTCATGTCTGTTATATGGTAATTTTCAAGTTGATAGGTAGAATGCATGCTTGCTCATGCTCTATTTTGGGAAATTTATCATACTTTGTTCACTTTTCTTTAGTTTAGGAAGAATACATTTCTTATGCTCTTCCTAACTCCTCATAAATCTTAAACCATCTCATCAAATCACCTTTTAAGTGTTAATATTCATACCTACCTTGCCCCTTTGAATGTTTGCAATCATATCTCGTTTGCCCTGACCTAGTCCCTCTAACCTAAATCACTCATCCTTGCGACTACCCAACCAAATCAAATCAAACAACCCTTTGCACTATACATCTAACCTAAAACCCTAAACTATCCAGCCCTCTTGGCTATGACCCTTTGGAGAGATCCTTCTCTGGCTTGGTAGGGCTAGCTACCAAGCTAAAAGATTGGTTTGTGTTTACTTCAGCCAGACTCTTCCTCAGCCTTTGAGATCTGGAGGGGTGATAATGGGTGGTATTTAAAGCATGTCAGCCTACTTTTTTTTGCTTCCCTTCTTATACTTGATCACCAAATAAAAATGTTGTAAAAACCCCATCCACTTGTAAGGCTTGGTCTATTGTAGCCTACTCTGGGCCTGCAAGTACTATAACAGCTAGTGATTTGTGTGGATTACTCTCTTCTTTCCCATTAGATAGTTCCTCCACTTATTCATAGATTGCACCATGGCATAGAGCTCCTTCTCATAGGTAGGGCCATTAAGAAATACCCCATGAAATACTTTAGAATGGTAGAATATAGGCCTTCCTCCCTACATCAAGACAACTCCCATAGAATACCCACTTGCATTTATCTCCACTTCAAAGGGTCGTTGCAAGTTTGGTGATGCAAGAACTAGTGCTTAGTTGATCTTGTTCTTTAGCTCTTTGAAATCCCTTTGCTACCTTGTCCCTACTAGAAACTCTTGCCACTTGCTATTATGGCATGGAGCGATTCTGCTACCACTGAAAACAAGGCTATGAATTTCTTCGAGTATTGTGCTACCCCAATGAAACTCCTAACCTCAAAAACATTAGTAGGCACTGGCCATTTTACGATGTCCTCCATATTGGAAGGATATATCTTTAGCTCTCCTACGTCAATCACATACCCCAGATACACTAAAGACTGTTGCGCAAATTCACACTTCTTGATATTTTCTAGCAGTTGGTGCTTCTTCAATGTTTCCAGCACCTACATCAAATATGACATATGCTCCTCCTAGGTAGCAATGTATACTAGTATATCATCAAAATATAAAATAGAAAATGAATCTATATAAGGGTGTAGTACATCATTCATTAATCTCATTAATCTCATAAATGTTGTATATATACCATATTTTCATCTCAGGTCTTCAGATGCTTCTGGTTGTATCCCCTCAGAAGTTGTAGCAAAGTATTGTTGACTACCTATGTCTGTGGACAGAATGTTGTAGATCTATTCAACTTTGTGTCCATCTTCTTCCACAATGTAGTCCAGAATGCACTAATAAATATTGTATCCCTATTTGAAACAATGCTCCTTGGTATCCCAAAGTGCACCTAGACTTGTGCAAAGAACAAGCTTTCTTCTTATTTACCACTTATGGTATTTTTATAGGGCATTAGAACACACATCTTGTCAAACCTATCAACTATCACAAACAATAAAGCATGTCCCTTCTTGGTTGTCAATAAACCTCCCACAAAGTCCATGGAAATTTTTTCCCAAGGATGAGTAGGTATAGCTAAGTAATGATATAGACCTTGTTTCATGTTACTAGGCTTGCTAGTACAACAAATCATGCATCCTCTTATGAACCTAGCTACATTGTTTTGCATCTTGGGCCAATATGCATACCTCTGCAAGTTAGCTACGATATTCCCTAAACGAAAGAGCCCTGTAACCTTGGAGGTGTGAGCCTTTCTAATTAGCTGCAATCACTCGCCTTTAGGAACGCATAGCTTATCCAACATGTAGAGTAACTTGTCTTGGAGATGGTAGTGAACGATTTTGTCGCCATTGTGCACATGACTCTAACTCTGCAACTGTTGATACACCTCCTTCAAGTCCTCATCCTCTAAATATGCTTCTTTGTATGCATCATGGGAGAATGGCCCCATGTGCATAAGAGTCCCCAAAGTTGTAATCTTTGATGTGGGTGGTGTTAGAGTCAGTATTTGCATACTGCCATCAGTGATAAAAAATCATCTTTTAATATCATATTAGGGCCCATTCTGAAATTTTTGTCATTCCACTAGGTCGTCATGCAAAAATTTGTTCACTGAAGGTTGAATTAGGGTTTCCTTTACTACTTTTAGAAATTGACCCCCTGTTGGCTCATTTCAACCTTGTTGGGTATCCATTGACGATGAAGGCTCATTTCATCATATTTTATATCAATCAAATCCACCTAAAATTCAGTCATTTGGGGTTCCATTAGGTCACCTAGGTTTTATTTTCCCAAGGTCCAATAAATCATCAAGGCCATAAGAATGAAAGAAGGAGGATTTTCCCTTTCTCTTACCTCCTAGGCAGATATGTTCCTATAATGAAAATCATCATGAAGTACTTCACATGTGAGGGTAAGTTTTCTAGGCTCTATTCCTATCATATTTGGTTACTCATGCATTTTACAAGAGTCGAAATGCTCAATCTTCCCTACTATATTTACCAGGATATCAACAAGATGTCATACATTGCTCGAAGGAAAGATCATGATCATCAAATGCATAGCATATTTCACCATTCTCTCATCAAGATGATAGTCCTACACCACCTTAATCAGCTTAACATTGCATGGGACACTTTCATATCTAATGAGATTTTCACAGTCCCACCTATTCAGCATGGACAAGAGGCACCTTCATCTTCTCATCCATTCACCTCCATTCCTCCACCTCAGCCCATACATCATTCATCTTCATCTGATGATTCAGCCGCACCATCACCTCCATCATCACCATTTCATAAGCCTATTCATTCACCTAGCAGAGATGAAGGCAGTAGGTGGGAGCATATTGATCATGGTGAAAGTAGCAAGCCCAAAAGGGTTGGTTTAGGTACCTTGGCACATACCTATCAGAGAGGGCATAGGAAAGTGTTTTCCTCACTAATTTTGGGAGGGCCCTTGCCTTCTTCATCAAAAAAGTAGGTACAGAAGGGTAAGGAAAAAGTTGTGGAGGTAGAGATCTAACAGCCGGAGAAAGACCTCCATGAGATAGAGCATGATTTTTAGTTAGTTGACTCAGATGTGAATGATGACAGCGAAAGCACAACTATTGTTATCAAGGAGAAGAATGCACTCATAACAGTGCTCCAAGTCAACTTGCAAAGGGCCAAATGGATTATTTCCTACTATAAGCAGGAGAACATGAAGTTTGAGGTCAAACATGAGCTCATGGAGATTCGGCTCAAAAAGGCAAAGATAGAGGCTGAAAAGGATAAGGCCTTACTTGATGAGGAATATGGGCAGTATGGTGAGCAACTTGAAGAAGCCAGTCACTTTGATACACAAGATCATAGTCAACATATAGTAGCTTCCCCTTTGCTTGTAGATGAAGGAATTTTGCATCTTAATAGTCAAAAGGAATCACATGAAATGAATCAACAGTCTAATGAAAATTTATATACTCCTTTGCTTGAAATTAATGAAGATATTCAACATCCTTGTCAAACTTTAGGAGGGAAAGAAGGCAATTGTTGTTTTGTCCAATGAAAACAAAGAGTACTTCCTCCTTTGACTGAAGAAGAAATAAGTCATATTCTTAATTTGAAAATCCATATTCCATCCATTAAAAATGATGATGTAATTGTACAATCTTTCCAATTTCCAAGTGACTATGAAGGGGAGAACAGTGATAAAGAAGTTTTTTAAGAGCCCCTTGCATATACAAATCTTCCTCAAGGTTCAAAAAATGAAAGTTTTGTTGATGAAAAGGAGTTTGCCCCAGATCCTATAGATATGGACACTTATGTTGTTGAAAATATTATGGAGGATCCCTTTGCTAATTTGTTACAACCATATGGAAATAATGCTTATTCTTCTCCTTTTATTGATTCACAATAGTTAATACTTCATAATTTTCAAGATCCCTTGGATAGTATTTTGCAAGCATTGGAGAAGATGAATGTTGTTTTGTTTATCAACATAAGTCTTTGTTTCAGTTTTCATTGTGAGTTTCTTAAATATACATCATTCTACCTTCTCGAGGTAAGTGAGAAAAATTTCAGTAAGTAACCATCTACTAGATTGGTTACACTGGAAGGATCATTTCACCCAGTCAACAATGGTGGAAGAAGGGAAAAAAGAGGAGGAACATGCCAATGTGTTGCCTTTGTCACATGAAGAGGAAACAATTCAACTTGATAGTTGTTCTGATATTTCTGCTAATCATCAAGATTTGTCCTTTGCACATGCTTTTCAAGATCCTTTTACTAGTTGGTTGTAGTCATCAGATCATGATGGTTATCTTGTTTCAAATCATAGTTTTCAGCTTCAGTTGTATGTTGAGTTTCCAATCTTCAAGATTTTTGTAGATAGTGTAAATAGAGGACACCCAGGTATCCAGTTGCTTGATTGGCTTGATTGGAATTTTTCCTTTACTTGATTTAGCAGTCATTTTCAGTAGTTAGAATAGAATAGGGTGTGCATTTTGTTTCAGAAACAACTTTCTTTCAAGTTCATTTTTCAACAAGTGATGATAGAATTCATCAAGGTTTGAAGCCGAGGAGAAGGTTCTAAGGCTCGATGATCTAGTAGTTTGGATTGAAGTTTTCAATGTTCAGTTTGGTTCTTAGTTTTTTACTGTATTGGCCCATATGGTTAGGCACTTGGTCTACGGTGTTCTTGACACCTCCTAGGAGCTGCCATCCCCAAATATGGCCGATGTTAGAGTCAGTATTTTCATACTGCCATCAGTGATCAAAAATCCTCTTTTCATATCATATTAGGGTCCCATTCTGAAATTTTTGTCATTCCACCTAAAGGTTGAATTAGGGTTTCCTTTACTCCTTTTAGAAATTTACACCTTGCTGGCTCATTTCAACCTTGTTGGGTATCCATTGACCATGAAGGCTCATTTCATCATATTTTATATTAGTCAAATCCACCTAAAATTCAGTCATTTGAGGTTCCATTAGGTCACCTAGGTTTTATTTTCTCAAGGTCCAATAAATCATCATCTCACTGCATAAGGTCAGCAAAATATGAGAGTCAGACAAATAATATCTTTTTCAGTTAAATAAAGCTTTCCAAAGCATGCAACCATGGTTACTGAAGGCCCAAAATTTGATTTCAAGAAGGGACTTTATTCCAGTTTGTAAATTTTAACTTCAAAAAAGATGTAATAATTTTCATTTTTGTTTATGTAATTTTATGTCTATTATATGTAATAAGTTACTTTTCAGTTGCATACTCAATTCCATTGCCAAAAGCATCCAAGTAAAAGTCAAAAATCGAGATTGCCAAAGCATCATCTACCTGTCAAGAGAAAAAAGGTCAGAAAGTCAAAAAACATTAATATGGAAATTTGGAAATGACAAGAAACATTAGAAAGTGGGTGTGCAACTCATAAATTAAATTCCATCCAAGTATAAAGGCTCTCAAGACACCCATAAAACTTCATTTGCACTCTAGCACTCTCAAAACTCCTTAGCAAAAGAAATTTGTTGATTTTAAGGCGAGATTGGGCAAAACAGAGCAAGAGGGCACATTTAGCAGGGTCGTTGCACGTTTTGTCAAGTCACTGCACGTTTGACTGGGTCGCTACGTGTTTGCTAGAGATTCCAGTGTAAATTATAATGGCGTTGCACCCCTGTAGCTGAAGGGTTCGCCTGGGTCGCTGCGTGTTCACCTGGAAGGAGCAAAAACATGCTAGAACCTCCTCCATTGCCACCAAGTTTCCAAATTGGTCATCATATACTTCAACAAATGAGGTTGGTTGAAAAATTATTCACTCCTTCCCTCTATTGTTCATTTACATAGGGTTTATAGTTGTTTGTTGTCATTCCTAAGATCAAACCCTAGTAATACATTCCCACCATCTCAAATCACATTTCTTATCTTTCATTACCACTCCCCTCACTTAACAACTATCCCCTATCACCTCCCTCATTCCACACATCCTCATCCCTTCCTCATCATCTCCCCTCACATCATTTCATATTTCCCACACCCATAGTCCATTCTACCATCTCCCTAGGGTTTTGACAGAAATAAATCATGGCAGAAGAAGAACACAAAAGTTAGAGTGAGGAAGAAAAACAAGAGAGGAGGAAATATAAGAAAGGAGGGAGAATCATCAGATATGAGCCAACCAACACCAGAGAGCTCATGGCATCTCCCATTGCTGTCACAAACTTCGAACATATGAGCTGTTTTGAGTATTGTGAGATGGTGGAAAGGACCTAGTATCATTTTGAATTGACCAGAAAATTCATCATCAACCTCCATGACAACCAAGCAACCCTTTCTAGTGTCACCTTTACTATAACTTCTACTATCATATCAACTTCTATTGGGATCCCAAATGTTGGGGGAAAATGGTTTAAATAGGGAGAATTGGATTATTGCTACTATGAGCCATATCTTAAACCCAGCCATAAGAATGAAAGAAGGAGGATTTCCCTTTCTCTTATGTCCTAGACAAATACGTTCCTATAATGACAATCATCATGAAGTACTTCACATGTGAGGGTATGTTTTCTAGGCTCTATTCCTATCATATTCGATTACTCATGCATTTTACAAGAGTCAAAATGCTCAATCTACCCTACTATCTTTATTGGGATATCGACAAGATGTCATATATTGCCCAAAGGAAAGATCAGGATCATCAAAGGCATAGCATATTTCACCATTCTCTCATCAAGATGATAGTCCTACACTGCCTTGATCAACTTAACATTGCATGGGACACTTTCATATCCAATGAGATTTTTACAGTCCCACCTATTCAGCATGGCCAAGAGGCACCTTCATCTTCTCATCCATCCACCTCCATTCCTCCACCTTAGCCCATACATCATTCATCTTCATCTGATGAATCAGCCACACCATCACCTCCATCATCACAATTTGATGAGCCTATTCATTCACCTGGCAAAGACGAAGGCAGTAGGTAGGAGCATATTGATGATGGCGAGAGCAGAAGGCCCAAAAGGGCTAGTTTAGGTACCTTGGCACATACCTATAAAAGAGGGCATATGAAAGTGTTTGGCCCACTGATTTTGGGAGTGGCCTTGCCTTCTTCATCGATAAAGCAGGTACAAAAGTGTAAGGAAAAAGTTGTAGAGGCAAAGATCTAGCAACAAGAGGAAGACCTCCATGAGATAGAGCATAATTTTTAGTTATTTGACTCAGATGGGTGTTGGGCCTCCAAAATGTCTTCAAAATGACATCCACTTTCACCTTTATTGTCACCATTTCACTCGCATGTCACAACTCCATAACCATATAACCTTTCATTAGCCACCATTTTCATAAATATATGGGTTAGGATCCTTATTTACCAAAGTTATTTATTTTGTGTTTAAAGTGAATTTATGATTAAAAACTAGGAAATTAACATAGTTTCATGTATCTATATATGTGGCTTGAGTTCCATGACATGTGTAGGTCATTTGGAAGCTTCCAAGGCACCCTTATGTGGCCTCCAATGCTCAAATTCGAATTCCCTTCAAAGGATATTTGGATCAAGGTCAAAGAAGGATATGTGTCCTATATGGATTGTAACTCTATGAGGTGTCTCATCATTTCTTATTTGGATTAGAATCCTATGAGACACTTATGGGATATGTGTCTCATTATGAGCTATTTGGTTGTAACTATATGAGATTTTAGTGGATCTTCATTAAATAGGGTAGCTTCTTATGTTTTTGTATAAATAGGAGAGCCTTCTCCTTTGAAAGGCATATGTAAAGTTGGAGAAATGATCATGTTTTTAATAGAGAATTTGGAGCTTATACTTGGAGATTTGAAGATTTAGTTTTGCTTGCATATGGAGCTTCTTCACTTTCCATCCTCATACACCATTGGAATGGCCATCTAATGGTTGTGATATTTAATTGCTTTTATAGATTAAAGTTTATTTGATTTCTTAGTATTAGTTTTAGAATGACTGTGTAATCTTTGCTTTTCTAAAAACATTTCAATAGGGAAGATTTATGTATTTTCTAATTGGATTAAGTTTGAGGCAAGAGCTCATAGTTATTTAGTTTCCTTTCATGTTTTGGTATTTACTTCTTAGATTAAACTATCAATTCATTATATAATTAAATAAAGGAGCAGGCCAAGAAGGTGACTTCAAATTGGGTGATTGAATGTTCAACATATGCAGTCATTGAACTTTACTTTTTCATCCTTTTATATTTTCTTTTAAGATCCTAATTTCATTGCATTAACTGATATTCCTAAAGATCATTCTAAGAAATTTATTTAATCATATTTCAATATTGAATGGTTGAATATTTGATACATGCAATTATTGAGTTATTTTCTGCACACTTTACTTGCTTTTCTAGGACATTAGAAGTTAAAGTATAAATAGTTGCTTACACATCATCTCAAGAAGGTAACACTTCATAATTGAATGTTGGAGTAACTAAGCCTACATTAGTTTTTTTTGATTTCACAAGTTAGTTGAATTTCATTTCATTATTTGATTTCATAGATTAGATGAATTGGTTTTCATTATTTTGTAGTTAGATTGATCTAAACTGAAAGACAATTTCTAGCACATACAGTGCACACATGCTTCACAAGTTTACGAAACCCCAGGGTTGACAAATTAAATGACAAGAAATCACTTTGCCCCAAAAATGAGCATGATGACAGTGAAATCACAACTATTGCTATCGAGGAGAAGAATGCACTCATAGTAGCGCTCCAGGTCAACTTGCAAAGGGCCAAATGGATAATTTCCTACAATAAGCAGGAGAACATGCAATTTGAGGTCAAGCATAAGCTCATGGAGATTTAGCTCAGAAAGGCAAAGAGAGAGGCTGAAAAGGTTGAGGGCTTACTTGATGAGGCATATGGGTAGTACGGTGAGCAACTTTATGAACAGGTGCCAAGAAGAAGGTCAAGGACTAGAGTCCTAAAGAGAGCTTTGGAGAAAGAAAGGAAAAGGGACGCAGAACTAGCCAATGAGCTCACCTTGAATGAGCAATTCACCAAGATGGTAAATGAAAACCGAGAACATTGGCTTGAAAGGGTAAATGGTCATCTAGAGAGCCTCTTAGATAAGGCCAAGAAGGATAATGATATTCAAAGAAGGATGGCAAAATACTATGCCATGAGAAACAAAATTGCAAGGGCTAAGCTCAAAAGAGCTCATGAAAAAATTGAGGCCTTGACCAAGAAAGAGGAGAAAAAGAGGTTGGATATCCTTTTTGAGGCATCACTCCATGACCCAAACATATATCCATCTATCAGCCCACCAATTTTGACCATTTTTGAACAAATTTGGCAAGTTATAATTTGTTGTGTTTTTTGAGGAATTTTTGGCACAATCAGAATGTAAAACATGGAGCACCTAGGACATTGCGCTCTTTTTGGAGAATCCAATGAGAAAATGGTCAACATTTTTGGATTTAGAATGATGAGGACATGCACCCTGTACTTTTGCTAAGCATTTTGAGCAAAACGGGTCAGTAAAAAGGGTCAAAAACTACAAAAAAATCACCTTTCTGCCTCTTTTTTGGCCTGGCTGTTGCGTGTTTAGCAGTCTTGGGAGATTGGCATTTTGATAGAGAAAATGACCTCCAAATTGATAAATAAAGTTATATCTGGAAATTATACTCAAAGGGATTTCCAACGAGCTATCTTGGAGAAAATTTGGACACTGGGAAGGCCTCCAAAAGCAGCCCTAAAGATGGTGTTGCGCATTTGACACCAAAAGAGCGCAATTAACCAGGTCATTGCACATTTGACAGTCTTCTGCTATTTCACTATTTCACTCCAAGTTGACTTTTACCTATGGGAAATTCAAGTTTTACTCATGTAATTGATCTAGATGATGTATTTATTATGATTTTACTTTTATCTAGGGTAGATACATCAGTTAAATGGCCTGTATGGCATGTAATGAACCAGTTTGCTAGAGTGAGTGATGAGTCATTTTGACCACCCTACACTACAACTATCAGTCAGCAATTCTAGCAGCTGCTCCTCCTCTCATGGATTCCACCCCCAAGCCTAAGATGAGTTGGTTTTAGGCCTATATTATGTATTTTCTTAGTCATTTTACAGGTTGGAATCAGTTGGATGTTTGGCTATTGATCAGAGACACTAGTGTAACCAGTATTTGGCAGAAATTAATGAATGAGTTGCAGCTATTTTGGCAGAATGCCTATGGTATGGAATTTTGACATAGTTTCTTCTTATGTTGCATATATTTGAATGTTTTGTACTCCCATATTTCATTTCACTTCTATGATATGTTGATTTTAAAGTTGATGAGCAGAATACATCTTATATGCTTTGTTTTGGGGAAATCTTCATAGTTTGTCCATTTTCTTCAGTTTAGAAAGAATGCGTGCTTGCCTTGCTCTTTCTAGCACCTCACTAGTCTTATCCATCTCACTTAATAACCTTAAAGTGTTTGATGCCTACCTACCTTGCTCCATTAGATGTCCACAATCATACCCTTATTTTCCCTGACCTAGTCTCTTTGACCTAATCCTCTTCCAACAACCCCACCAAATCAAAGTAAACAACCTCTGCACATAATATCTAGCCTAAAACCCTAATCCATCCAGCCCTCTTGGTTGTGATCCTTTGGAGAGAGCCCTCTCCAGCTTGGTAGGGCTAGCTACCAAGTCAAAATATTGGTCTGTGGTAGCTAGACTCTTCCTCAGCCTTGGAGATCCGAAGGAGTGATAACATACTGGCGTCGTTGCCGGGGAATGAAAGCTCTATCTTCCCTGGGAAATAAAGACAACAACTTAGATCCGGTTGTTGATGGTGGACAACAGTCGGACACAAGAAGGTTGAATCATTCGCTTAGTGACTCCATTGTTAAAGATCCTGAGCTTCAAAGTTCAGAGCAACTTCACTACCAAAGAATCCAGATTTCAGAGCATTGATGGTAATCACCGATGGTAGGGTATGTGGCAAATCCTTTATCTTAGGAAATATTAATAACTTTAGGGAATGAGTTAGAAGAATTTCAGATTGATCAAAATTTCTCAACAACAATATTTTGTTGTTTGAAATCCATTCGACTCACACCTGAAGGTAAAAATTGTTTTCTTAGTGTAGTTGCTGAAAGATTGGAAATGAAATTCAACTATTGGATATTCAAATTGAATCATATGATTTCCAAGATCCTAAACAGTTCTTGGAAACTCCCCCTCCTCCCAAAGAAGAAAAGGTAAGGCTACCCTTGGATGGTTGGATTGACGGATGTTTTGATTTACAGCAGGGGTGTGGCAATCTCCAGCCGGGAGCATATGTTAATGAGTTGGGGTAGCAGATAGAATCTGGTTTTTATGATCCTATAGCATCATATATGGAATATTTTCTTAAGTTGACTGACAAACCAAATTTCCTTTTACAGAGCCAGAGGTATTATGTGTATATATTGCTGGTAGAATTTCCAATTATGTTCTGGTTCAAGCACCGTCAAACAACCTCATCATTACAATAGTTGCTTGATTGGTTTATTTGGCACTTTAGTATCACTTGATTCAATGATTTTGCAGTATATTTGATGCAGGAGCATGAGGCTTGAAGACAAAAGACTTCGAATTTTATTCCAAAAATACAAAAAATGTTTACAAGCAAACGAGTGGTATCCTTTAGTTGTCACTTTACAAAGCTTTCTAGATAGGATTTGAGATAGAATTCAGGGATTTGAATTATCTTGTAATTAATTCAAGTATTTAGGCTTAGTGGAGATTCTTGAGGAGAATATCATGTAGACTAGATATTATCTAAGATTAGACAAATTCGATCCATTGATTTAGGATCTAATTATTGTATGAACAGGTATTTATGTAAGTTTTGAATTAGTAGAATGAGATTTTGGCAGAGGAGGATTGGAATGTAAAATTTGGAATCTCTTTGTATCTTCGTGAGTACTATGCATGAATGGTCGAATCCCGGAGGTTTTAATTTCCTTCGAAATATTTCTGAGTTTTGTTGATTTCCAGTTTGATCCCTTTAGAATTAGATTTTGTATAATCTTGCATTGTCCCATCTAAATCTTCACTCACTGTGCATTGAAATAATTTGTATGTATTTCAAAATCACATAGTTAGCTAGCGATATCTTGAATCTAATAGATGAGAAATAAACTTGGTGGAAGTGTTAAGTATGGCGGAACGAGGAAACCTGACAAATTCGCAAGAAACCTCGAAGAAAATTAGAATCGTTTGATCGAATAGATCCAACAGATCTAATGGTCATTGAGTTCCAACAAGCGCAAACGTTAATTCCAAAATCAGACACGATAATTTATAAAATTGAGTTAATATCTCAGTTAATCGTGACCGTCTACTTGAAGGGATCAGATCTAACAATGATAGCATCAGAAGATGCACATGAGTTAATTTAAATTTCGGACGTGATAATTTATAAAACTAAGTTAATAGCTCAGTTAATCGTGACCGTCTTCTTGAAGGGGTCAGATCTGACAGTGATTGCATCAAAAGATGCACGTGAGTTAATTTAAATTTCGGACGCGATAAGGTTATGAACTGGGGTTTTAATTCCTTTTGGTTCCTTGGAAAATTTGAAGTTTTGCAGGTTGAATTTTTGGAGGTTGATGACTGACACTCCAAAGGAAAACCGAGAAGAAGTTCCACCCGAACTTGAAGTAATAGTTTCTCATTTCGAATGATTATCCTTAACACCTGCAACCAGCCCACCATTAGTGGTATTAGAGCAACTTATTGACACCGAGCAGGATCTCAAATATTAGAAAAAGAAATCCAACATGGCTTTCAAAGTTGGAGGAAGACGTGGTGGTGGTCAAATAAGAGGAAGACCAGTTGCAAATGTTGAAGTGTTGGAAGCTATACAACATATGCAAGCTAGATTAGAAGCAGTGGAAATGGGAAATCAAAGAGACGCGGGTGCTGGAGATGTTAGTGAGCTTGAAGTTGAAGCTGCAAAAGAAGAGGAACCTGCAGAAGTTACTCCTGAAATGAGATTCTTTAAATTAGTGTTGGGATGCACCTCTAAACCCAGACTTGAGGTTTCAATTTATACAGGAGATTTAAACCCTGACGAGTTGATAGAATGGATTAGTGAAATGGATAAATTCTTTGATTATGAAGAAATGAAAGAAGGAAAGAGAGTGAAATTTGTTGTCACAAAATTGAAAGGACATGCAACACTTTGGTGGGATGCAGTGCAGGCAAAAAGAAGGAAACTTGGTAAGCAGCCAATTAAAAATTGGAACAAGATGGTGGAAAAGTTGAGAGGTAAGTTTTTGCCAAGTGATTATCAGCAGTCATTATTTAAACAAATGTAGAATCTTAGAGAGAGGTCTCTGACAGTGAAATAATACACAGACGAATTTTACAAAGTGAGCATAAGAGCTGGACAAATTCAAGATACAAATGAGAAGGTTTCAAGATATATAAATGGTCTCAGAATGGAGATCCAAGATGAGATAAGTGTGTTTTCTTCAAATACAGTAGAAGAGGCTTATCAGATGGTATTGAAGGTTGAAGAAAAACTCATGAGGAAGCAATCTGCTAGAAGTAGAGGTACTTTCTAAGGAAGAGGATGTCAAGGTGGTAGAGGAAGATCTACAACACCTAGAGATGGAGCTAGTAGCAGCTCAAATCAGCATACACCCACAGAAGGTGATGCAAGTAGGAGAAGGAGTTTTTCCAGAGGAAGAGGAGGCAGAGGCAGAGGAAGAGAAATCAGATGTAACAAGCTGGGACACAGAGCCTATTAGTGCCCAAAAAACGCAGGGACAAATCAGAGAAATGTAATTATTGCTCAGACTAAAGAGGAATCAGCAAAGGTGCCAGAAGAAGAAAATGTACCATAGAAAGGGGAATCTTTGGTAGTTAAAAAACTTTTGTTAAATCTAGCAAAGGAAGTTGTTGAACTAGCGCAGAGAAAGACTTTGTTCGGGACTGTGTGCAAGGTTCAAGGAAAATGTTGTCAAATGGTAATTGATAGTGGCAGCACCAATAATTTGGTCTCTACATAAGTGGTAGAAAAGTTGAAATTAAAGACAAAGAAACATCGAACACCTTAGAAAGTGTCACGGCTTCAAAAAGGACATCAGTTGTTAGTGAAAGAACAGTGTGAAGTGGAGTTGCAGTTGGGCAACTACAAAGACAAAATTCTGTGTGATGTGATGTATATGGATGTGTGTCACATATTGCTAGGAAGACCTTGGCAGTATGACAAAGGAGCTATGCATGATGGGAAAAAGAACACATACAAATTTGGTAAATATGGTGTTAATCATACATTGCTTCCTATGGAAGAAGAGTATGCATCAAGAAAATCTGATCCAAAGAATCTATTGCTGAGTGGAAAAGAATACTTGCAGTAGATTGAAGAGAATAAGATAAATTTTGCATTGATTTGCAAACCCAAGGTATTAACTACTTCTACTAAAATTTCTAATTTCCAATTGAAATTCAAGAGATGCTAGAAAATTATTGTGATATCATTGTATATGATTTGCCTAATGAGTTACCACCCATTAGAAGAATCAGTCATCATATAGATTTGATTCCAAGGGCGAATCAGCCAAATAAAACAGCTTACAGGATGACTCCCACAAAAAATTAATAAATCAGAAAACAGGTTCAGGAATTGTTAGATAAAGGACTGATTAGAGAGAGTTTGATTCCTTGTGCAGTGCCAATAGTGTTGAGTCCAAAGAAAGATGGAGGCTGGAGAATGTGCATTGATTCAAGAGCAATCAACAAAATAAAAATCAGGTACAAATTTCCTTTACCTAGAATTGAAGATTTGATGGATTGTTTAAGTGGAACAAGATATTTTACAAAGCTGGATTTAAAAGGTGGGTGTCATCAAATAAGGATTAGAGAAGGAGATCAATGGAAAAATGCTTTTAAAACAAAAGAAGGATTGTATGAATGGATGGTAATGCCTTTTGGGTTATCAAATTCTCCTAGTACATTTATGAGGCTTATGAATGAAGTGTTGAAAGAATTTATTAGTAAATTTGTAATAGTATATCTGGATGATATATTAGTTTATAACAGATCTAAAGAGGAACATATGAGACATCTGAATTACGTCTTACAGAAGTTGCAGAAAGAAAAGTTACTGCTAAATTTAAATAAATGTTCATTCATGAAGGAAGAGTTTGTATATTTGGACTTTGTTGTTTCTGTTGATGGATTAAAGATGGACCCAGAGAAGATAAAGGAAATCATAGAGTGGCCTTCACCGAAAAGTGTTTTTGAGGTAAGAAGTTTTCATGGTCTTGCTAGTTTATATAGAAAATTCATAAGGAATTTTATAAGATCAATGCTTCTATTATTGACACTATAAAGAAGGATAAACAACCATTTAAATGGACTGTAGAAGCAGAAAATAACTTCCAGCTGTTAAAAAGAAAGATCACCGAAAAACCTATTTTAATTTTGCCTGATTTTAATAAACCTTTTCAAGTGAAGTGTGATGCTGGTGGAGAAGCTATTGGTGTTGTTTTAAGTCAAGAGGACAGACATGTAGCTTATTTCAGTGAAAAACTAAATGAATCGAAGAAGAAATATTCTTCTTATGATAAGGAATTTTATGCAGTTGTGCAGTCGTTGAAAAAGTGGAGACATTACTTGATGTATAAGGAGTTTATACTTTATTCAAACAATCATGCATTGCAGTACATTATGCAACAGCCAAATATTAGTCAGAAACATGAAAAATGGGTAGAATATCTTCAAATTTTTAATTTTGTATTAAAACATATAAATGGCCAATCAAACAAAGTAGCAGATGCCTTAAGCAGAAAGAGTATCCTAGTTCAAGAAAGTCAAATTCAAGTGTTTGGTTTTGATTTTCTTAAAGAATTATATGACAAAGATTTAGATTTTAAAGAAGCATTTGAAGCTTGTAAAAATCATATTATATTAGACAAAAGTAAGTGGCTAGATTTTTTCTTGCAAGAAGGATTGTTGTTTAAAAGAAATCAACTGTGCATACCAAATTTCTCTATGAGGGAAAATTTAATCAAGGAGAAACATAGTGGTGGACTTGGAGGACATTTTGGTGCAAACAAGACTTATGAATGTTGAATCGGTTTTATTTCTGGCTGAAGATGAGATCTAAAGTGGAAAAGTATGTAAAAAATTGTAAAATATGTCAGTATGCAAAGGGAAGGAGCCAAAACACAGGTTTGTATGTCCCAATACCTATTCCAGATAGACCTTGGGATATGGTAAGTATGGACTTTGTTTTGGGTTTACCAAAAACTCAAAGAGGAAATGATTCAATTTATGTTGTGGTTGAGATATTTTCTAAAATGGAACATTTTATTCCATGTTATAAAACCATTGATGCTACTCACGTTGCTAATTTTCTTTTTAAGGAGATTGTAAGGTTGCATGGGTTACCTAAGAGCATTGTTTTAGACAGAAACACTAGATTTGCTGGTCATTTCTAGACGACCTTGTGGAAGAAACTTGGTACTAAACTGAGTTTCAGTTCAACTTATCATCCTCAAACTGATGGACAAACTGAAGTTGTAAATAGAAGCTTGGGTAATCTTCTGAGAAGTCTTATAGGTGAACATCCAAAATAGTGGGATCAAATTTTGGCATAGGCTGGATATGCTTATAATGATTCTCCTAACAGGAGTACAGGGAAGAGTCCATTCCATATAGTTTATGGAATGCACCCAAGAGGAGTTTCTGAATTATGAGACTTGGGAAAAGCTGAAATGAGAAGTGCTAAAGGAGAAGATTTTGCTTCAGATATTCAAGCAATACATGAATAGGTAAAACAGAAGTTACATGATAGCAACATAAAGTATAAGAGAAAAGCAGATTTGAAGAAGAGAGAAGTTAATTTTGAGGTTGGAGATTTGGTTTTAGCACACCTAAGGAACGAAAGGTTTCCAAAAAGGGAGTATAACAAGTTAAAATTTAAGAGAATTGGACCATGCAGAGTCTTGAGGAAATTTTCTACAAATGCTTATGAAATTGAATTACCCCCTGACATTGGAATATCTCCAATTTTCAATGTTGTTGATTTGTACAGGTATGAAAATAGAAATGCAGATGATACAACAGAAGATAAAGAAGAACAAGAGGTTGATAGGGTAAAACAGTTACCTACATCAAAGGCATTGCACCCATAAAATATTTTAGATAAGGGATTGTTTAAAAAGACAAGAGGACAGGAGTATTTTTAGTATTTGATCAAATGGAAGGATCAACTAATTGTTGATGCTACCTAGATGAAAGATTCCATGCTACAGAAGTTGGGCAGTTCTGTAGAAGAGATCATGGATAGGAGCCATGAAAAATTTTGTCCTTAGGAGTCTGATGCAGGAGCATGAGGCTTGAAGACAGAAAACTTCGAATTTTATTCCAAAAATACAAAAAAAGTTTACAAGAAAAGGAGTGGGATCCTTTAGCTGTCACTTTACAAAGCTTTATAGATAGGATTTGAGCTAGAATTCAGGGATTTGAATTATCTTGTAATTAATTCAAGTATTTAGGCTTAGTTGAGATTCTTGAGGAGAATATCATGCAGACTAGATATTATCTAGGATTATGAAAATTTGATCCATTGATTTAGGATCTGATTTTTGTATGTACAAGTATTTATGTAAGTTTTGAATTAGTAGAATGGGATTTTGGCGGAGGAGGATTGGAATGTAAAATTTGGAATCTCTTTGTATCTCCATGAGTACTGTGCATGAATAGTCGAATCCCAGAGGTTTTAATTTCCTTCGAAATATTTCTAAGTTTTGTTGATTTCCAGTTTGAGCCCTATAGAATTAGATTTTGTATAATCTTGTGTTGTCGCATCTAAATTGTCACTCATTGTGCATTGAAATAATTTGGATGTATTTAAAAATCGTAGAGTTAGCTAGTGATATCTTGAATTTGACAGATGAGAAATAAACTTAGCAGAAGTTCTATGTCTGGTGGAACGAGGAAACCTGACAAATTAGCGAGAAACCCCAAAGAAAATCAGAATCATTCGATCGAACAGATCTAATGGTCATCATGTGCCAACAAGCATAGACGTTAATTCCAAAATCAGACGCGATAATTTATAAAACTGAGTTAATAGCTTAGTTAATCATGACCGTATGCTTGAAGGGGTCAGATCTGATGGTGATCTCGTCAGAAGAGGCACGTGAGTTAATTTAAATTTCGAACGTGATAAGGTTATGAACTGGGGTTTTAATTCCTTTTGGTTCCATGGAAAATTTGAATTTTTTCCATTTATTGAGTAAATTAAATAACTCTGTTATTTTAGCAGAAGAGCTAAACTTGGAGGTTGATGACTGATACTCCAAAGGAAAAATGAGAAGAAGTTCCACCCAAACTTGAAGTAATAGTTTCTCACTTTGAACGATTATCCTTAACACATGCAACCAGCCCACCAATATTAGTGTAGGATAAGTGTCCAATAATCTTGTTGGACAAGCATCCTTCAGCTTCTAGCTTACAGTTTGCAGTATGTGTGTTTTCAATGTTCAGTTTGGTTGTAAGTTTTTGACCGTATTGGCCCACATTGTTAGGCACTTGGTCTACGGTGTTCTTAACACCTCCAAGGATCTGTCATCCCCAATAATTTTGATGTTAGTGTTAGTATTTGCATACTACCATCAGTGATCAAAACTCCTCTTTTCATATTCATATTAGGGTCTCGCTAAGAAATTTTTGTCATTCCACCTAGGTCCTCATTCAAAAATTTACTCATTGATGGTAGCCCTAGTCAAAAAACCTCACTCACCTACACTCCATATACCTCCCTTGACCTTTTCCCATGCACTCTTGGTTATGTTACCCTCCATTCCCCAACTGCCATGTCACCTCCCGCATCCACGTCATTCATCTGTCTCATGATCAGTTGAAACTATACTTTTTCCTAAACGCCATATTGATTTCAAACATGGTTTCCAAACCAATGAGAATGAATTTTGAGAAACTGAAAGAGGATTTTTATGCCAACATCATTTTGTACAAAAACCTCTCTCAATTTTCTAACAACTATTAATTATTGTGATATACAGATGAAGCTTTGTAGATATATTTTCCCAAATTTTTCTATTTAGACATACTTTTGCAAAACATATTGTGGCCAATAAGAGGTGAATATCGAGAAACCGGAGGAGGTTTGTGTTCCTACAATTCCAAATTACAATAACATACTTCAAAGTTTACACAACTATTATAAAATGAGAGATACATGTACATCTTTACAGCCTATTTTTTAGACTGTGTAAAGTCTTGTTTCAGTCACCTTTTTGCAGAGAACATTGACAATTGGAGCTGAATTTTTTGAAACTAAGAGAGGTTTATCTCAGGAATATATTTATATACAATAATCTCTCTCACTTTTTCCGTATCTATCTCGGATTGAGATATACAAAGGGATGATTGGACCCTATTTTGTAGGATTTCAGGAGGAAAATGTTCAAAGACAGTTAGCGACCTCATCAACTAAGAGTTGCAATCAAATTAGAATTTCTCTTCCTTGTCAACAAAGATCCATAATGATAGTTCCAAGTATATACATTAGTTTTCAATGTCCTACATTTCATTTCTATTTGTGTAAAAAAGTTTTGGATATTTGTAAAAAGATCTTGAGATTTTTATCAAGATATTTTAGTTTAGAATTTGTATAAATACTTCATCATTTGAAGTAAGAGAGAATTGGTTTCAGTGGGATGCTATACTAGTGATCAGAGGCTATTGTATCAGATTTTGGCTAGTTTCAATAGATGAGTTGCAGCTATTTTTCTGGGATACATGTGGTATGAATGTTTAGCATTATTTCTTCTTTGTGATCATTTGTATGAATGTTATATTAGTTCATAACCATTTCATGTCTGTTATATGGTAATTTTCAAGTTGATAGGTAGAATGCATGCTTGCTCATGCTCTATTTTGGGAAATTTATCATACTTTGTTCACTTTTCTTTAGTTTAGGAAGAATACATTTCTTATGCTCTTCCTAACTCCTCATAAATCTTAAACCATCTCATCAAATCACCTTTTAAGTGTTAATATTCATACCTACCTTGCCCCTTTGAATGTTTGCAATCATATCTCGTTTGCCCTGACCTAGTCCCTCTAACCTAAATCACTCATCCTTGCGACTACCCAACCAAATCAAATCAAACAACCCTTTGCACTATACATCTAACCTAAAACCATAAACTATCCAGCCCTCTTGGTTATGACCCTTTGGAGAGATCCCTCTCTGGCTTGGTAGGGCTAGCTACCAAGCTAAAAGATTGGTTTGTGTTTACTTCAGCCAGACTCTTCCTTAGCCTTTGAGATCTGGAGGGGTGATAATGGGTGGTATTTAAAGCATGTCAGCCTACTTTTTTTTGCTTCCCTTCTTATACTTGATCACCAAATAAAAATGTTGTAAAAACCCCATCCACTTGTAAGGCTTGGTCTATTATAGCCTACTCTGGGCCTGCAAGTACTGTAACAGCTAGTGATTTGTGTGGATTACTCTCTTCTTTCCCATTAGATAGTTCCTCCACTTATTCATAGATTGCACCATGGCATAGAGCTCCTTCTCATAGGTAGGGCCATTAAGAAATACCCCATGAAATACTTTAGAATGGTAGAATATAGGCCTTCCTCCCTACATCAAGACAACTCCCATAGAATACCCACTTGCATTTGTCTCCACTTCAAAGGGTCGTTGCAAGTTTGGTGATGCAAGAACTAGTGCTTAGTTGATCTTCTTCTTTAGCTCTTCGAAATCCCTTTGCTACCTTGTCCCTACTAGAAACTCTTGCCACTTGCTATTATGGCATGGAGCGATGCTGCTACCACTGAAAACAAGGCTATGAATTTCTTCGAGTATTGTGCTACCCCAATGAAACTCCTAACCTCAAAAACATTAGTAGGCACTGGCCATTTCACGATGGCCTCCATATTGGAAGGATATATCTTTAGCTCTCCTACGTCAATCATATACCCCATATACACTAAAGACTGTTGCGCAAATTCACACTTCTTGATATTTTCTAGCAGTTGGTGCTTCTTCAATGTTTCCAACACCTACATCAAATATGACATATGCTCCTCCTAGGTAGCAATGTATACTAGTATATCATCAAAATATAAAATAGAAAATGAATCTATATAAGGGTGTAGTACATCATTCATTAATCTCATAAACATAGCTGGTGCATTACATATATGAAATGGCATGACTAACCGCTCATTAAAACCTTGTCTAGTTTTAAAGGCGGTTTTCCAAGTATCTTCTTCATTGACTCGAACCTAGTGATATCCAGACTTCAAGTCCAACTTGGTCAAGTATTTTTCTTTCTACAACTGATCCAACAAACCATTTATCTTGGGTAGGGGGTATATGTTCTCGAGCATGATTTTTTTCAATGCCCTATAATTTATACACATCTGCCAATTCCCGTCCTTCTTCAGCATAATGATGATTTGTGACCCACATGGTGATGTACTCAGTTGAATGACACCATGTTCCAGTAGCTACTAGAAATATTTCTTCACCTCACTTTCTTGTATAATAAACAGCCTATACAGCCCAATATTTGGCAATGGGGAGTCTGGAAATAGTTGGATCACATGCTCCACTTATCTCTTAGGTTGTAACCCTTTAGGCTCTCTAAACACATCCTTGTATGCTTGTAACAAATCCTCCAAAAAAAAATTCTATTTATTAGTACACCCCTCTAGGAATGCCTTTCCTCTTAATGAATCCTTTGAAAATTGACTTCTTAAAAACAATAAAACATACTTCTTGTTGGAACTAATTAATTTATTACCTTGGTTGTCACTTACAAATGAATTTTTTAACTTTCCTTTGTGTGCATTGCTAATGAATGATTTTCCCTCCTTGATGAGTCGATATCAGTTAGCTCTCCTCATGAATATTACATCACACATGTACATTTATAGACTCCCAAACATGACTCTGCATACATCAAGGGGAACCACATCTAGATCTACTTCATCAATAAAATCAACACTGATAGAAAATCTAATTTTACAATGTTTTGTTACCTTTAGCTCCACATCCTTTTTACCCATCCTAATGGATATGGGTTTGGATGATCACAAACTTCCAACTCCAACTTCTTGACCATATTTGTTGCAATAAGATTCGTCTGCAATCCTGAGTCAAATAGAGCATCAATATTTGTCTTCTTGGCCTATATCTTTAGATGGAAGAGTTTGGTCATTTTTTTCTCTTTTCTTCTGCAAAAATTTACTCAAATTCACTTCCTTCTACAGTGACATACAAACAATCTTATCATCCACATATGAGTTGCTTTCAGCTTGGTTGCTCGAATCTGTGGCCATGAGATTTTGCCGTGTCTCAGTCCTAGTGTGGCTGATCATCCGAAAAGACCAGCTAAGCACATTGGCTTGGTCAGCCTTTACCTAACAACTACCTAATACTACGTGGGCTCATCGAACAACCGCGAATTAGCTTGCTTTATGAATTATTTAGGATTTGGAGTGAACTATTTAGTAGATTCCCACGCGTTACGCACCCGTTTCCACAACTTTGCTTGCTATGCCCCACGCCATGCACCACTCACATATCATTTGAGTGAGTGAGCATGCGCTAAGAGTGGGCCATTCATCTTTCCCTTCTGCCCCCACGTGGATGGAGGGGAAGCAAGCCATGTTCGACTTGCATGTGTTAAGCATATAGCTAGCGTTTGTTCTGAGCCAGGATCAAAATCCTTTTTTGAGTATGATCTATTTTTGAGCATCAAATGCCTCTTCTTGTTTTCTTTCTTCTTGTTCTTTAGGTTTAGCTTTGGATGCAACTTCCACTCTCCTCTCTTTGGCCATCAATGTTGTAGTAGTTGTTGAGATCTTGACACTGGTGCATTGTGGTTGCCATATTTTTATCTTTCCACCTTTTTTCCTCTTCTTCCCCTCCTTAGAAGCATCGTGTTTCTCCTTTGCTTTGATCCACTTGATTGCACTCTAGTTAGGCCTATGTTTTCCAGGTAGTGCACTTGTACACAAGCCTCGTCCACTTATTTGGGCTTGAACAACATCAATTGCTCGCGCAGATGGTGGTGAACACCCCCAAATACTTGAGGAGTACATATGGATTATTTGGAGATATATCCAACATTATAGTCATCTTTCTGAATTCCATGGTGTACTCGTGCACACTTTGGCCCAACTTTTGCATAAAGTAAAACCATCAGATCCACTAGTCCCCCATGTATGTAATGGGATAAAACTGTGACTTAATGAGGGTTTTGAAATCCTCCCACTTAGTCATTGGAGGTTCTCACTCCAACCTTAGGGTTTTTGTATGGCTCTCCCACCAAGTCAGTGCATGGCATAGGGGCTTCACTATGGGATAAATATCATAGCACGTGGGTTCATATTGGGGGATATTTATGGAGGAAAAAATGACATAATATATTGGGGGATATATAGGGGATAAAGGGTTTTTATATTGGAAAGTATAAAAAATGGAGCTCAAAGTTAATCAAAAATTATAAAGGGGTATACAAAATGTTAATGGAAAAATGGATACCTACAATATCTAGTGAAATTAGGGGTCTTTTAATTGGGAAGTGTATTGGGTTTGTATTGGTAGGGGGTTAAATAATGTGATTTTTAGAGTTATTTTCCAATATGTAGTCAAATTAGTGGTATTTCTTAGTATGTCACGAATGCACGTGATATGCCATAGGTTCATTAAGTGAAGCCCCCATGGTGCATGGCCCTCTAATTTCAGTCGTGCGAATGATATCTTTTGTCCTTCCTCAATTTGATGGACACTGAAATAAATGTCTAGCTGCTACAACCGGTGGTTCAGCTTCAGAGTGTCAATCTCTCCATGGTACAACTTGATATTGACTTTTGATTCCATTTTAAACAGGGACTGTGATTGGTTCATGACACTCAAACTAGGTTGATCTTTTTCAAGTCCTTTCTTCGATTAGTTCTTTGTTTCTCCCCAATTTTCTAAACCCTATTCTAATTTGTCCTCTACATTCGAACCACCATCTTCACCAAGTATTACCAACTTTCTACTTAAGGCCACCATCAGGAGGTTTACATTGTGGCTGATATCTACAACTTGTTATTCCAACCACATAAACCTCACATCTGCAGGATCACGAGGTTTGTTTACAGATCCTTTAACCGTGATTAGGGTTTTACAATTTTCGACCCCGTTGATCTAGATCTCTACAATCTCCACAAAATACCCAAATAAACTTTCTCTGATACCAAATTATCTGTAAACATATGTGGATATTCCACTAGATAGTTCGTCACAAGAAATCTGATAATAATATATTAAAATACTAAATTTTACATTATTATAGTTTTATTTAAAATTCTAGATTTGTAGATTTAATTGTAATTAGTGCATGCATGTGAATGAAAATTATGCAGAAAAGTAGAGAATGGAAAAATAAGCTCACACACCCACATAAGACACAAGATATGCTCTATGGAAAACTCTTTTGGGAGAAAAACCCAGCTGGATGGTGAGGCTAATTTTCTCTCTTTCATTGCCTGGAAAATAAGGCTGCAGGTACAAACAAGTAATGACTGTGGCCGGTGGGCTGCTATAGTGCACAAATCCTCTCTATGTGCTCTACCTTATATCTCTCTTGGATATCTTTTCTCAGCTATGGAACAAAATGCTCTCGGAATAATGGAATGCCTCTTCCTCCTAGTGGCCCAGTTATAACACGGACCGATAGCCTACTAGTGGTTAATTTTGACTACATTAGCTCTTAAATAAAGTTACAATATAAACTCTTCTAGAGTATTTTACATCATAAACACGTGGCTATCCCCTTTTCCATGAATAATTGGGGTTGATGCAACAGCCTCCCGCAATATAGATGTGAAAACAGGAAGGTCAACTTTTGAGTGGCTTAATTTTTGCATAGGGACTATGATTGACACGCTTTGCATAGGGACTATGATTGACACGCTTCTTGCATTGCTGGAAATATCTTTGTGTGTAAAACAACATGAAATGATGTTTCAATAAAGAGATAAATTTTTACCCCCAAAAAATGGTGTTTGATGCCTCAAAATACTCCTAGAAGGTTTCACACCCCATTTTGCCAAACTAGGTCTCGTCGGTAAAATGGTCTCATGAGCTTATTCCTCCACTTTTTTCCACTCCAAATGCATCGAGATGGATGAAAAATAGTATAATGACCAAATCTGGATCAATTAACAATAAATCTATGGATCCAAAAATCTAATAAAATTGTAATAAGGTAGAATTTCATATTTTTAATATAATATTATGATATATGTTGTGACAAACTATCTAGTGGAATATCCACGGTACTTTATGAATCAGATTGGTGTCAGAGCAGGTTTCTTTGGGTATGTTATGGATATTTGCAGGGGATCTAGATCAACGAGGCCAAAAATCATAAAACCCTAATCATGGTTGACGAATCTCTAAATGACCCTTATGATCCTGTAGAGGTGAGGTTTTCACGGCTGAAACAAGTCACAAATATAAATTATAATTGAAACATTTTAATGGTGGCCCTAAGCAATAAGCTTGGGATATTTGCAGAATGTGTGGGTTCAAATGTAGAGTATAAATCAGAAGGGGAATCAAGAGATCGGGAAGAAATAGAGAACCAGTTGAAGAAGAACCCAAAAAAGATCGACCTAGCTCAAGTACTATGAACCAATCACATTACCTATTTAAAATGTAAGAAAATTTTCATATCAAGTCGTAACATGGTGATATTTATGCTTTGAAGTTGAATCACTTATTTCAGCAACTGGAAGTTTATTTCAGTTTCCATCAAATTGAGGAAGGATATAAGATTCCATTTGCATAGCTGAAATTAGAGGGCTATGCACTAACTTGGTGGGAGAGCCACATGGAGACCCTAAGGTTGAAGGATGAGACTCCAGTGACTAAGTGGGAGGACTTCAAAACCCTCATTAAGTCATAGTTTTTCCCTATTGGGTACATAGAGGACCAGTGGATCCGGTGGCACTACTTTGGGCAAAAGTTGGTCCAAAGCGTGTAGGAGTGCACCACAGAGTCCAGAAATATGGCCATAATTTTGGGTATCTCCCCAAAGAACCCATATGTACTCCTCAATTATTTGAGGGGTCAACACCACCATATACGGGAGAAAGTGATGTTGTTCAAGCCCAAATCAATGGATGAGGCTTATGTGTAGGCATGGTACCTAGAGAACATAGGCCTGAAGAGAGCGCAATCTAGTCTATCAAAGTAGAAGGAGCAACGAGACACCTCTAAGGAAGGGAAGAAGAAGCAAAAAGGAGGAAAAGATAAAAATATGAGAACCACATCACACCAATGGAGAAGAAGTGTTGGAAGTTGCATACAGATTTGAACCTAAGGAACAAAAAGAAATATAATAAGAAGAAGAATTGCATGGCCACAAATTCAAGGAACTAAGTTGAAAGCAACTCAGATGTGGATGAGAAGATTATTTGTACATCAGCGAAAAAATCAAGTGAATCTGAGTAGCCTTCAGCAACATGAAGAGAAATAAATGACCAAACTCTTTTATATAAACATATAGGTCAAGAATACAAATATTAATGCTCTATTTGGCTTAGGATCACAGGAAAATCTCATTACAATAGAGTTGGTCAAGAATTTAGGGCTGGAATTTTGTGATCATCCAAACCCATATCCACTGGGATAGGTAAATAAGGATGTAGAGTTGAAGGTAACAAGATAGTGCAAAATTATATTTCTTATTATTGTTGATTTTATTTATGAATTCAATCTAGATGTGGTTCCCCTTTTTGTATATGGAGTGGTGTTTGGTAGTCCCTACATGTACATGTGAGATGTAATATTCATGTGAAAAGTCAACTGAGTACTATCTCATCAAGGATGGAAAATCATTCACCATTAACGTGCACAAAGGAAAGTCAAAATTTTCACTAATAAGTGTCATCCAAGCCAAGAAATTAATCATTTCCAGCAAGAAAATTTATTTTTTAAGAGAAAGTCAGTCTATAGAGGAGTTAGTAATAGGAAAGGCATCCCTGGATGGGAGTACTAAGTAAAATAAATAGCAACTAGAGGATTTTTTGCAAGCATACAAGGATGTGTTCCAAGATCCTAAAGGGTTACCACCTAAGATGGAAGTAGAGCATGAGATCCAGCTATTGTCAGAATCCGCTTTGCCAAACATTGGGTTGTATAGTCAGTTTGTTATAGAAGCAAGTGAGGTGAAGAAATAGTTGTAGGAACTACTAGAACCGGGTGTCATTCAACCAAGTACATCACCATGTGGGACACCCATCTTCATTATGCCAAATAAGGATAAGACTTGGCAGATGTGTATAGATTATAGTGCATTGAATAAAACCACGCTCAAGAATATATACCCCCTACCTAAGATAGATGATATGTTGGATCAGTTGCAACAAGAAAAGTACTTCACTAAGATGGACTCAAAGTCTAGATATCACCAAGTTCGATTCAAAGAAGAAGATACATGGAAGACCTCCTTTAAAACAAGGAAAGGTTTGTATGAGTGGCTAGTCATGTCAGTTTGCCAATGCAATGCACCAATTATGTTTATGAGACTAATGAATGATGTACTATGCCATTTTATATATTATGTATTGTCTATTTGGTTATATATTGGTATACAGTGCTACCTAGGAGAGCACATCTCACATTTGACACGGGTGATGTAAACATTAAAGAAGCACTAGTTGCTAGCAAATCTCAAGAAGTGTGACTTTGCAGAGTAGTGTTTGGTGTATCTAGGGCATGTGATAGGTATAGGAGTGTTGATGATATATCCTTCCAAGATGGAGGCCATCATGAAATGGTGGGTGCCTACTAATTTTTATGAGATATAAATTTTCATTGGGGTAGAATAATACCTGAGTAAATTCATAGCCTCATTTTTAGTGTTAGCGGCACTGCTCCACACCCTAACAACAAGTGGTGAGTTTCAAGTGGAGAAAGACTCAACAGAGGGCTTTCAAGTAGGTAAAGAAAAAGATCATTCAAGCACCAATTCTTGAATTAAAAAACTTGTAGCGACCCTTTGAAGTGGAGATAGATGCGAGTGGGTATGTTATGGGAGTTTTCTTGATGCAGGAGGAAGGCTTGTATGCTACCATTCTAAAGTATTTCATGGGGCGGTTCTTAACTACCCCACCTATGATAAGGATCTCTATCCCATGGTGCAAGATGTGAAGGAATGGAAGCACTATCTAATAGGGAAGGAAGCAATTATCCACACAAATCACTAGTTATTATAGTACTCGCAACCCCAGAGTAACATAAAACAGACCAGGCATTACAAGTGGATGGGGTTTCTATAGCAGTTTCATTTAATGATCAAGTATAAGAAGGGCAACAAAAAAAATTTGGCTGACATGTTTTCAAGGCCACCCACATTAAAGATCACAGCTTTGGGGACTCTTATGCACATGGATCCATTCACCCATGATGGATACAGAAAAGCATATTTAGAGGATGGTTACTTCAAGGAGGTGTTTTAGCAGTTGTAGAGTCAGATTCATGTGCACATTGGCAACAACACCATTGACTACCATGTCCAAGATGGGTTACTCTATAGATTGGATAAGTTATGTGTTCCTAAAGGTGTGCAATGGCAGCTAATTAGAGAGGCTTGAACCTCCAAGATTGGAGGGAACTTTGGTGTATGGAATATCATGGCCAAATTGTAGAGGTATGTGTATTGGCCCAAGATGCAAGAGCATGTAGCTAGGTTCATAAGGGGATGCATGCTTTCTTGTACCACTAAGTCTAGAAATGGAAGTAGGTTCTATATCATCGCTTACTTTGACCCACTCATCCTTGGAAAATATTTTCCATGGACTTTGTGGGAGGATTACCAACAACTAGGAAGGGACGTGATTACCTATTCGTGGTAATCGATAGGTTCAACAAGGTGTTTTTTTCTGATGCCCTGTAAAAACGCTATCAGTGGGAAAGGAGTAGCAATTTTTTTCTCTGGACAGGTTAGGGTTCACTTTGGGATACTTAGGAGCATCGTTTCAGACAAGGATACAATATTTCCTAGTGCATTTTGGACTACACTATGGGAGAAGATGGACATGAAATTAAAGAGATCTATAACATAAGATGGACAAACAGAAGTAGTCAAAAAGGCTTTGGTGTGGCTTCTAAGGGGATAAAACCAAAAGCATCTGAAGACCAGGGATGAAAATTTGGTATTATATAACATTCTTCCAATAGATTAATCCACAATTGTAAAAGAAAGTCCCCATTTGAAACATGTTTTGGATATTTGTTTCGTTCACCTTTGGAAATTTCATATGGGAAGCAAGGAGGAATGAGGGAAAATATTACAAGAGATGCCTTGAGGGCTAAAAAATTATATAGAAGATTAGACAGATCCATCTACAGGTACAAGAGACACTGGAGAATTCATAGGAGAAGTATAAGGCCAAGCATGATCAGCATAGAATAGAGAAATAATTATTGGCAGGAGACAGGGTATGGCTACTATTAAACAAGGAAAAGCTACAGGGGCCTAGTAAGGAAATCAAGGCTCTGAGGTATAGTCCCTTTAATATACTAGAAAAGGTGGGTGATAATGCCTATCGACTTAGTTTACCACCATATATCATCATTTACTTAGTTGTGAATGTAGAGACTTTGAAATTGTATGATCCTTCCATGCTAGATCATGAAGAGGAATAGATCTTACCTTCTGTGGAGAATTTGACACCAGATGCTTAGGAAGAGATGACAAAATATATAGTTTTGTAGAAGAGGTATAGAAATACAAGACATGGGTAGCATGACCTTTGGCAAATTAGGTTGAAAGGACAACTTCTAGGAAAAGCTAAATGGTACATTAGAGAGATGGCGGAGGAAGAATTCTATCACCTCATTTTGTAGAATCTTTTTGTGACAAAAATCCTCCCAAAATGGGGAGGTGTGCTCTAGATTGGATCATTATATTTTTTTTCATCCATCTCGATTCATTCAAAGTGGAAAACATGGAGGATTTGTGCATTGTAGCAGTCCACGGGCCACAGGTCATACTTCTTGGTATTTGCAGCCATATTTTCATACAGATAAAGAGTGTGGAGCGGCCTCACCTTCCAACTAGGTTTTCTCTTGAAAGGATTTCCCAATGCATATCTTGTGTCTTATGTGTATGTGATCTTTTATTTTGTTGTTTTCTAGTTTCTACATAATTTTTGTTCGTATGCATGCACTATTAACAATAGATTTACAAATCCAAAAATATGATAAAATTGTAATAGTGTATAATTTCGATTTTTTAATATAATATTATCAGATCTGTTGTGACATATTGTCATGTGGAATATCCAAGAAATTTTATGAATTAGATGAAGAACAGTCGAGAGATTACAAACAACTAGATAATAATGAGAATTTGAATGGTGAAGTAAAGGAGTCTACAAAATTAGAGTGAGGAGGAGGAGGAGGAGAAAAAATACATGGTCGATGACCAATTGGATGGGATGGGCCAAGGGCCTCTTTCTCTTTTGGGAAATATTCATCGCTTTCTAAAGAACCTAGAAAACTTTCTTATGAAGTATGATCTAGATAAGAAAGAAAAGGTTGAAGATCATATTGATGACTTCTACTTGCATCTAAGGATGTTAGAGGTACGTTTTGATGATGTTGCTTTTAGATTATTTTTGTACACTCTAGAAGGTAGAGCACCAGTTTGGTATCTTAGGCTTCCACCTAATTCAATCGATAATTCGAGGGAGTTTAAACAATTATTCTTAGAAAATTTTGTTGATAATAAAACTCCAACCATGTTACTTAAATAAATTAGAAACATTAAGATGGGGAATAAATAAAAGGTTAAATATTTTAATCAAGTATTTACATGTATTTTGAATAAGTTCCCCATTGATGTGCAACCTCACAATTCACAATTCAATCACTAAGGATTATTATATTGTTGCCTTGCCTACTAACATTTCCATTTTTTTAAGTTTGTTGTGAAGGATACTTTGGCTCTTAATTTTGCATGAACGATCATTGTTGAAAAGGACTTAAGGTCTATTAGAATCATTACTAATCAGGGGGATTCAACGGACTCCAAGGAGACTAGTAAAAAGTCACAAGCCTCTTCTGATAAAATTAAAGAGAAAGATATTTTTGACATGGTGTTGACGGTGCTATAAATATGTCAACCAAGGGGGTCTCCCCAATGTGAATTGAAAATTATACCTCACACTATTTGAAATAGGATCCCCATCTGGATTATCAGCCCGGTTGCCATATATTCTTATCTATTTCCCTTAGCTACAAAGTTTAGCACAAGAGAGTAATGCACAGGTACTTTTGGATCAACAAGTATGTATGCCTTGTTAAATGTTTAGCTGCGGAAACTATCAAGGTCCTTTTACCGAAAGTGGAGAGAAAAGTGGGCCCTTTAAAGACAAGTAATAGTATTAATCTGGAAAAGGCACATGAGCATATACATATGAATGAACCGTTGACCAACCAGCAAAATACAATATGCAACGAAGCAACGATTGTTAAAGCAAATACAATATGCCTTCAACAAGATAAGTACCATCGCCACTGAAATAGTTCAATTCCCTTAGTACACATGAAAACAACATACATCGAAAACATTTAAACAATATTCTTACAATATTCAAGACATATCCATGAAAGTGTGTTGGCTCAATGAGCTTCTGAATTAAGTAAAAGTTCCAAGTTACATCAAGACAGTGAACACCACGAGACTCAATAGTGGGGCATTATAGCAGTCACTTGCTCCTCCAAAACAACCATCTTCCTCTCAAATGCTTGGTAGGAGAAGCCAAGGTAAAAATTCCTTTAATTGGGAAATGAAGGTTTATATAACAAACGGGGTGACCATCCACCACCCTTGTAACTCTTGGACTATCCTCATGATTGTTTGATGTCTTAATGACCTTTCAACTTCTTATGTGACTTTTTGTATTACATGGATGACGCTTGGATTTCCACTTTACATTACATTTCTCAAATATTGAATTTACATAATCCACAAATGTTGTGGAAAATAATGACTCATGGTCTGACATGACATGAGACTGATGACATGGAAATTTCAAGTAACCTTTGTTGTCATTGTCTTTAGTCTTCTTGAGAGATAATGCATGTTCTTCTTCTTCCTCCTCCTCATAAATTGAAGATAAGGAGTATTCAGTGTGATCTTGATATTTTTTTCTTCTATTGTAATATTGTGTTCCTCTGTCCTCTCACTTGATGCTCATATGATCTTTTCATCTCCATAGGTGTCTTCTAGCATGTTCCCCCTCTACTTTTTCGTCCATCATCATCATGTCATGATGAGATAGAGTACTTGCAACTGAAAATCATTCATGACAAGATGACATCAATTCGATAACATGTTTCATGGAATCACTTGTTAGGGCTAGAATTGGTGACTAGATGAGTGACTAACTTAGGGATTGCACAGATCCAAAGGTCAAGGTCTGGGAATGAGGCTTAAGACTTGAGGTTTCCCAATTCACAATTCTAGAAGGAGAACAAGCTGGAAGATTATGCAGTTGAGGGGTTCAAGGGCTCGGGCTTGAGGATTGAATTTGACCAATGTGCAATTTTGGAGCGATAACAGTACAATGGATTATGTAATTGTGCAGGTCAAAGTGTCAGGTTAGAAGCTTGAGGCTTGACATTGTGTCGTGTGTAGTTAAGGATGACTGGAAGGTAGAAATTGCGCAGTTCTGGAGCTCAAGGATCAAGGCTGGGAACTGTGACTGTGAAATGCATAGTTCCAAGAGTTAAGGTTAGGGCTTGAGGGTTAATACTATGCAATGTGTAGTTCAGGAAGGTTGGGTGAGGTTAATTTGCTTGGGAGTTAAATTTTTTGGATGAGGCTAAGTCTAGAATCAGTGAGACTAAAATGAATAAGAAAACAACCTAAACATGATCACACACTTAGAAAAGTGGAAGACATAACTTTGATTAGACCGAATAGATGAACATCATACTTCCCCCAATACGATGACATTGTGATGGCTTTCCCCAAGTGTGAAACTAAAGGTACACTTTGTGACAAGAGTTATGACACTTGTGCGACATGGCATAAAAATTTGGGAATGATTGTAAAACATGTCTACGTGACTAGAGGGACTCATCAACACAAAATTTACCCTTTGAAACAAGCCCAAACTCCACTTTACATGATAAGAAAAACTTCCCATGCCAAAAGACAATATTTCCTATATGAAGAGAAAAGGGTGAATGCCACTTGCGATATGTGAACGACGATGAAAGTGACACATGCCAGAGTGAAGATGACATGAAAATGACACTAATTAAAGTGAAAGAAAGAAAAACAGACAATCAAAAACATGAAAATGACATTTGTGAAAGAAAAGGTGCGCAAAATTGACAGTTTGAAAAACTCACCAAAATAGAACTAAAAATGCGACGAGAGGTGAGAAATTGTCAATGATAATCCACACTGACTATTGACCTGAATTGAAAATTGAAAAAGCACTTCTCTTGGTGGATTGTTCTAGGCATATTCAATTTTGCGTGAAGGAATGCACTCATGAATTCATTATGGTTTGAGCATGTATGAGTAGGTGACTTTGACACTTACAATCTAAGCAGGGAAATCAAAGACTTAACATAGTATCAGCCAACCAAGAAGTGACTGCAGAACGACCGATCGCAAGATCCACAGTAGGCTCCAAAATTCAAGAATATGCAAAATTTTGGAGGGTGTTTTTCTCAGCAACAACACATGGATAGATTGACTAAATCCTTGTATTTTTTAACTAATGAAGTATATGAACTTAAAAGGAAGTTGAGGCTTATACTAATAACAAGTCTTTTAAGTTGTTTCTTAAGAATAACTTCAATCGACTAGTTAAGTCTGCACAAATTTCTAATGTTGTATTCAATGTTCATAACCTAGGCATGAATAACCACTGTACTTTTCATCAAGAAGCACATTCAAAGAAAACATTACCTCAACGAAAAACCAATGTGAATGTTGTGGTTTCTAATGTTAAGAGACTGATGAAATAGCCTTGACAAAAGAAAACACAAGTGTTGTTGATTCAATTTTCACTTTTGATATTATATTGAATAATGATCGGCAAGGTCCTAGTGTTCCCCCAGCAGGTGATGCTCCTCCTCAACAACCTGCTAAGAAATATAATTTTAGGGAAAATAATTAGTCCTTAAGTAAGATGTGAGAAAGAAACTATTGAGAAAAACTTTACCTCCTAGTAATCATGCTCAGAGCACCCATAACAAGTTCAGAAGTGCATAGCCTTAGAAGAATGATTTCAAAAACAATAAGAATAGGTCCATCACTCCTAAGGTATCAAACAAAGTCACACCACCTACCACTTTAGCACACCCTTCCCAAGATGAAGATATAAACTATAATTTTCTTGAAGACATGAAGAAAACCCATGCTAATATTCCATATTTGAGCTGGCAAAGTTGGTAGGGAAATGTGACTTTACCATTCAAGAATTTTCATCTCAGCCTCCATCAAGTAGAATGGTTTCTTCTTCTCAAACCTCATCTAATAAGTCTCCTACTATTCTTGAATCAGTCATTAATGTAGCTAACATAAATTCTAGATCCATTTGTCCCCCTCTTCTTTTAACCTTTGGTATTTCTAATTATAATTTCCATAATTGCCAAGTTGATTCTGGTGCATCTGCAAATGTCATGCTTTTATTTGTTGCAAAGAAAATCAATGTTAAATGGGAAAATACTAACACAAGAATCATGCAATTAGATATATATTTATTACAGGAAATTGGTGAGCTTAACAATGTTATAATTCATTTATCATATGATCATAGAGTTCGCTAATGTATTGATATTGTCGTTGTGGAAATTTCGGCTGCTTATGGCTTTCTTTTAGGTAGAGAATGATCTAGAAAGTTGCAAGGGTACTTTGCTAGCGACTAGTCACATTTGTGGCTTCCTTATAAGGGCAAGAATAATCAAATCTGAGTAGAGAATGAACATTTCATGAAGCATACAGTCAAGGTACTTGAAGCCCCTAATGAGACTATTGGTTATGTGTAAGTAATTTTCATAAATTGTATTTTAGAATTTGATCATGGATGTTATCTTGTGCAGCCATCCCCTGT
Organism: Pinus taeda; assembly: GCA_000404065.3. Taxonomy (NCBI): domain Eukaryota; kingdom Viridiplantae; phylum Streptophyta; class Pinopsida; order Pinales; family Pinaceae; genus Pinus; species Pinus taeda. The sequence goes on from APFE031116467.1 coordinate 37,019, forward strand.
ACCACCAGATACACAGTTGGAACTCCTTCCTTGCAATCCAACTGGTGCTAATGACTTCTGTAATATAGATGTAAATAGTATTAGTGTTGGAGTTAACCCTGTTTCTACTAACATTTGGAGTTTATATTTTTATGGTTCGAAAACACAAGAGGGTTCTAGAGTTGGGTGTATTTTGATCGACCTGCGAAAGAACAAGTATTTGATCTCATGATGGTTGGAATTTGACTGCGCAAATAACATTATTGAATATGAAGAACTCATTATGCATTTAAAGAAATCCATAAAACAAAGTGGAAGCACTTAAGGTAATAGGTGACTCATATATTTTCACATGTCAGGTATTCAATACTATTCATTGTGTGTCACCTAATATTAGAAACTACCAACAGGAGTTATAGTGCCTTATATCTTTCTTCCTATCTTTTAATATCAATTTTGTTCCTAAAATTCAGAATGCATCCATAAACACATTAGCTAACGTTGTTGTTAGGTTATAACCACTTAGAGATGGTTTTTCTATTGAGATTGTTTATAAGCCATTTGTGCCCAATAATGTCACTATTTTTCATGTTTTCAATGATGACCCGCATATACTGGATTTTATGGCCAATGCTAATGTGACTAAATATGCGGTGATAGATGAAAATGAGAACGAGAAGGATTTGTAGGAATCAACTCAGGTACATAAACGGAACCCCATGTCTAACAGTGTGGTATCTTTAGAGAAGATTTATAACCTGCAGAATCGCTTTAAAGGTCCAAACAATGCTAAGAGTTGTAGTTCTACACTATCACATGAACAACTAATATTAGGTACCAAAGAAGATCCAAAATATGTGAATCTCGTTATGTGTTGTTCTCCCCAAGAGCAATAATCCTTTCTATATCTTTTTAAACAATACCAAGATGTTTTCGCATGTAATTATGATTATTTGAAGACCTATGATACGTGAATTATACAGCATGTAATACCCATTAAAGAAAAGGTAAAGCCATTTCACCAAAATTTAATAAAATTCCATCCTATGCTTGAACCCCTCATTCAGAAAGAACTGAGGAAATTGTTGGATGCTCAAAGTCTTTCATTCTACCTAGGTCTCTAACTTGGTTCATGTTAGAAAGAAATCTAGAGAGATACACTTATGTGTTGATTTCTGCAACCTAAACTGGGTCTCAAATAAATATAATTATCCTATGCCATCTATGAGGTAGATACTTCAGATAGTATTTGGGCCAGAGATGCTCTCACTATTAGATGGATTTTTTGGATATAACCAAGTTCTAGTACTATAACCTAACAGTTTTAAAACTACTTTCAGGACTAAATGGGGTACATCCATATTTCAGTGAATGCCTTTTGGACTCATCAATTCTAGTGTCACCTTTTAGCAAGCCATGGGCATCGCATTATGTGGTTTTATTGGACAAAATGTGGTTGTGTACTTGGAAGATGTTAAAGTATTTTCTAAGAAAAGATTTGATCACTTTCATCATCTATGGAAAATATTTTAGTGGTATTGAAGATATTGTATATCTTTAAATCCAAAGAAGAGAATATTTAGAGTTTATGAGGGAAACCTCTTTGGACACATCATAGCCAAGAGAAAATTTAAAGTAGACTCGGAGTGGGTCAAGACTATTGCTCAGATTCCCTTTCTTGTGAATAAGAAATCCATGCAATCATTCTTGGGGAAAATTAATTTTCTCTTAAAGTTCATGTCATATTACGCATAGTTTCTTAAGCCATTACAAGGGATGATCAAGAAGGATGCAATGTACAAATGGGACGAAAGGGAGAAAGATGCCTTCGCTTGGATTAAACAAGTAATTATCGATGCCCCAACATTATGTATTTTTTATCTTAACAACGATTTCTTGTTTATACTTTTTCTTCTGACACATCTATTATAGTCATTCTTGCTCATAAGGCTAATCATGTGATCCAAGTGGCTCTATACATGCTCAAAATTTAGCATTGGCTATGGAAAAAATCAAAAATCAAAGTCATCGGATTGATGTGAAACCAAGATCATATATTAGTGCTCTTCGTCCTGATTCCAATAGTGTGAACAACACTCACATCCGAGTTGTATGCTCAAGTTATAGCTGGTCAAAGTTTTGGTCAAACTAAGCCAAGTGGCAGCCACTAATGAGGCAACAATTTGGTAGAGTCCCAACACCTGGAAAATGGAAGTCCGAAAGGGTGAATTTATTGCCTACTTAATTTTCTCAATAATGCTTAATTTCCGATGGAATGTTTTTGAATAGTTGGCCTTTATATATATATATATATATATATATATATTGATATATATATATAAATAATATATTTATATATATATATATATATATATAAGGTCAGTTGGCTGACATTCAAACCCAACAAACCAAACCCAACAGAAATGTTATACTGAATATTAAAACAAAACATGAACCCGCCCAACCCATGTAGGTTAGCCCCCAATGAGCGGCCCCAAATTATAACGTTAACTACCAAACTCAATACATGCCAACATAGCCACGCATTAAACACCAAACCATATTTTATGTACAACATTTATGCCGCCAGTGCCCATACCACAAAATGCCACTACCAATAGCCAACAATCCAAACGCCTCCAAAACTTATGCCATAGTTAACAAAATTTAGATGCGACCAGATTTGAACCATCGACCCCACTCCAACCAAACACCAAACTTAACCATTGGGACAATGGTTCTTTTGTTGGTTATTCTACCCAAGTAATTAAATTTAAACCGACATTTTTTATTCATTCATTAAAGAACAGAGGAGCGTCGAACCTTAACACGAAGGGTGAGTGTGTTAGTGGGAAAATTCTTGGAAGGTGTACCAAAAATGCTTCACTTAAGTCGCTAGGTAACAAGTAACCCTAACAAAACGTTGATGGTTGTTGTTGTCTTAGATCTAAAACACAAATAGAAAACCTGCAGTAAAAGAAGATATAACCCAAAACAAAAAGCAACAATATAAAGTATCAAGTATAATAACCCAATTAGAAAGACAATGTTAAATGAATTAATATTTTATTGATAACACCTGGTGAAGGAGATCTATAGATTGGTCTGTAAGTCCCCCTCCGTGGGATGGGTCCTTTGATATCCTTGACACTTCAAAAAATTTATCTTCTCTCTCAATATGAAAAACCCAAACAAAAGTGAAGAACTCAAAATGGGAGCTCAAGAAAAATGACAATAATGTTGACAATGATTATTACCATGGTGAAGAATGAATGAAAAACTCTCCTTTATATAGAAAAGTATGGATTTAATCTCGAAAATGGAGAATAATAAAATATTATTAACCAAATTCAAATATAACTACTTGGAATACTTTATTATATTTATTTCAGAGTGAAAAGGAATTTAAATTGGTTAAATACCTTTATATAGAAATAATTAACAAATAAAATGATTTATTATTTATTTAGTGAGAAACAAGAAAGGTGTGAAATCAAAATAATTATTAAATAATGATTTAACAATTATTCTAATAACTGAAATAAGGAAATTTAAATAAATAATGATTTATTTAAATATTACTAAGGGATTTTGTCAAATGTGATAAGGAATATTTATTAAATAATGATTTAATAATCATTCCTAGAGAATATTAAATAAATAATGATTTATCTAATTATCCTCATGGGGTTTTTTGATTTAAATCATAAAATAATTTAATAAAAGTGGTTTACTAAACTATTTTCCACGGTGAAAGTGATTTTACTATGGTAAACTTAAATCTACATGGTTTATTTCAATCCACCTAGTTAGAAATGGTTAGGTGATCATTTTTTGGTGATAACAGATTTCCCCCACACGTACGAGTTTTAGGAGCAAATCGTATGACCGAAATAAGTTGTAAATTACACTTCCATGTGAAGCCAAAAGGGGAGGCAGAGAGAGAGAGAGATCTGAAGCAAGTCAAGAATGGACAAATAATGGAGGGGGTGAGACCTACAATACTAAGAGAAGTTTCCTTTTTATGTGGGAGCACATGATCTCAAATGAGGTGGGAGAGGCATACACATACCCAACGATACAAATGAGTACAAAGAAAAATAGTGAGCCCAACAATGTGGGACTAAGTTGTAAAGTACATGATACATGATATGTTGGCATCAATGGGCCAGAAAATAATACAATGGATCTCATATACATAATGCACCTGGAAAAACATAGGCCAGGACTGAATACAATAACATCTGAGTACATGAGATATAATGCCCCTCAAGCTAACATGGGGAGGGGGGATCACAACCAAGGAAGCCTTTCTGGACAAGAAAGGCCTCTGAAGATCTACATGAATCGTCTGGAGGAGACGTGCATGTTATAGGCACTACAAGTAGTGCAAATTGAACCCATCAAATCTATGAAACCGTATCGGAGGTTGGATCAACATCTGTGGTCATCCGGGCATGTGGGGGGCTACCTGAAGGGCCACCCCCTCATGAGGTCTAAAACATCTCATACACACTCGTGAATCACTAGGACAATCATCTGGATCATGGAACTGTCAAGTATACAAATCTCTATCATGCGATAAGGGGTTAATGTCGAGCATGTGAGAATCAACAAGATCAAAGGGAAATAATGAGTCCCTTTTCTTGATCTGAGGCACTGAACAAGGATGGAATATGGAACTAAAGTACATCGCCCTCTAGACTACTCTTCTGGAATAAATGTGTTGAGTTCGACAGAAGAGAGCCCACCAGAGTTAAGGCAATGAGGAATCGTCAACAAAGGCACGAGGGAATATAATAGAGTGACCCATAGACTGACAGTGGGGATAATTATGGATGGAAGACTAACGACTTCCCTTGTCATAGAATAATAAAATTGGTTGACCTGGCAATGACTGACTCGCTTCCGGAGGGGATGGTCGATGACTCAAATGGGGGTTCGACAAAGACAGAGCAGAAGGAATGGAGGAAAAATATGAATAAAATGGAAGAAATGTGGCATGATGATGAATGAAACACTGTAATGAGATGCAATGGGGACTCACAACATACTCCATAAGTACAAGGGTAACATATCTCAGATGCTTTGAACAAGGTTGAATTGATGATGCTACCATGTGGGAGAGGCCCAGGGGGAACATGAAAACATGAGTAACTGATGGTTACTCATGATGAAAATCGACGCATGAGTCAACCAATGTAAAGGTAAAGTGGTACCAGAGTATGGATGGATCAGATAAAGAAATTTGGTTTTAAGAGGCGACGAAGTGAGACCTCATGGAAAAAATGGCTTTTAGGTGAAGTTTCAAATTACCAAAAACAAAGGGAGATCCATTATAAAACTCGATGAGACATTTCTGATGGTGTTGATGGTTCATCAAAAAAAGCTACTATTTGGTCATAATGGGTGATAGAAAACACTAGGGTTTTTCCTATAAAAGGGATTTTTTGCCTCCAAATCCAATTCATTTTCATAGGAGTTGTGGAGAATTTGGAGAGGAGGATAAGGCCCTAAATCTTGTGGAGATTGTAGTAGACAAACTGACCGTCGAAATTAGGATCTGCAAGTTAGAGATAGGTAGCCTAATCATACTCATCAATTTCAATGGTTTAGATTTTCAAATTAGGGCCTCAGTTTTTTCTGGGAGGCCCCGGACCATCCTCGCAGTTGCAACGCACTTTTTGGGGCCTAATCTGCACTCTAGAGAGTAGAAATGGGGCTCAAAAATGCATTCAAAGCAATTTTGAAGCAAAAAATATGCTCTGGACTGAGAAGGTGGGCAATACTAGTGGTCTGTTGGAAGCTAAGGCTAAGTTCATCCCATGACTGTATTTTGTACTCTTGACTGAAAAAAGATAATGGTGTCTGGCAAGTATGGCAGAGTTAAAGATATTATGGCGAGAATGAGATTTTGAGGCCTTTTGTGCTGAGATTCAAGGGGATCAAGCAGTTGTAGGTTTTAACCCCGTACAGAAATTACTTGCATACAAATTCTAAAACATAGAAAATAAACAATGCGAGAGCATAACACATAAAACACATATACACAAAGATTTTCCCCTAGATCCCAAAACCATGACTACCATCTTGATTTTTCATTATATTCCTTTCAATGTTATAAGGCATATTTATACATGTCGAAGCATCAAATACCATGAACCGAAAACCATTGCGTCCAATACCATGGACTGAAAACGATCACGTCCAAAAAACATGAGCGAAAATCATGCACAAAACCATAGGTCGGTCCGCCCATCCTAACATAGGGTCCAAAACCAAAATTTTCTCAGGTGCTGCCTCGGACCCCATAAAGTGGGGTTACCGGTATGCCTCAAACCCCCTATGACCCCCCCCCACCCGCTACACAATCGGCGCAATGAAGGGGCACTCCGCCCCCCCTCTAACCCCCCGGTTCACTATGTAGGTTAGTCATGGAAAGAATATAACACAACCCAACATTCTCCCACTTGTTGTTTTCTTTCCATAGGGGGCCACAAGAGAGATTAGTCATTTTTCCAGCTCTGAAATGCCCATTGTTTCTCTACACCAAGAGAAATTCTCAGAGCTCACAGATTTTTCAATGCATCTGCAATATTCTTCAAAGTGTCCACCTTTACCAGCAACACCTTTTTGTCTTCTATCATATCCCTCACAAAGTGATACTGAACATCAATGGGCTTTGTCTTTGAATGGTAAGCAAGGTTCTTTGCCAAGAAAATTGCACTTTGGTTATCACAGTCTATCCTAATAGCTCCTGTATTAACCCCATACTTGAACACAATCTCTGCAACCAAACTGCTTCCTTGCTTGCATGAGTGGCTACCATGTATTCTACCACTATAGTTGATAGTGCCACTACAGATTGTTTCTCACTCATCCAACTGACTACACCTCCAAATAGGTTAAACACATACCCACTTGTAGATCTTCTCTGGTCCAAATCTCCAGCCCAGTCTGCATCAACAAAGCCACGAATATCCAACACTCTGTCCAATCCTGGTCTTCCTTGGTAGCACAAACCATAATCACTAGTGCCACACAAATACCTAAAAACCCACTTCAGTGTTGTCCAGTGCTCCTTCCCTGGTTTTGACATAAACCTACTCAATACTCCCACTGCATGTGCAATGTCTCGTCTAGTACAGACCGTTGCATACATCAGACTACTGACTGCACTTGCAAATGGAACATGGGACATGTTCTCTTCCTCTTCTTGTGTCTTGGGACACTGTTCAGCAGATAACCTCACACCTACAGGAATGGGAACCTTCATCGGTTTACTATCCTCCATATTAAACCTCTGCAATATTGTCTCGACATACTTCCTCTGGTTTAACCACAGCTTCCTCTTTGCCCGATCTCTTTTAATTTCCATGCCCAAAATATAGTTTGCAGCACCGAGATATTTCATGTCGAATTTGGAGGACAATTGGGTCTTCAAATCCTGGATAATTTCTTGTCATTTCCAACCAACAACATATCATCCACATACAAGACCAGATAAATAACACGTCACCAATTAATTTAAAATACACACATGATCTGCTTTGCTTCTGGTGAAGCCAAGGCCCCGTATAAATGTATCAAATTTCTGATACCACATCCTTGGTGACTATTTTAACCCATACAGAGACTTCTTTAACTTGCATACCAGTTCTTTCTTACCCTTCACCGCAAAGCCCTCAGGTTGCTTCATGTAGATTTCCTCTTCCAAATCCCCGTGAAGAAATGCTGTCTTCACATCCTGTTCTACCTCAAAATCAAAAGCAACAGCAACAGATAACAGTAATCTAATAGAAGTTACCTTGGCAACAGGAGAAAAAATATCACCAAATCAATTCCCGGCACCTGGGAATAAAATTTTGCTACCAACCTAGCTTTGTATTTCTCCACCTTTCCTTATGCATTTGTCTTCTTCTTGAACACCCATTTGCTGCCAATGGGTTTCCTTCCAACTGGCAAATCCACCAGATCCCAAGCCTCATTTTTGTGCAAAGATGCCATTTCATCAACCATGGCCTCTTTCTAGATTTTTCCATCCTCTGAATCTGTTGCTTCCTTCACAGTTTTGGCATCATCATCAGTAATAGATAAAGAAAAATTTGAACAGAAAGCAGATGGACTATACCTTTCTGGCTGCCTTCTTTCTCGAACTGATCTTCTCACACCCGGAGTTTGTGGCTCTTCATCTTCTGATTCCTCCTCTACTATAGAGTCTGATTCTTCCTCCTTTAGCTCAAACTCTATCTTCTCGGGTTCCTTTGGTTGGACTTCATGTTTAATAACATCTTTCATCTCTCTTAACACCACATCTCGGCTATACACAACCTTCTTTGTTGTTGGGTTCCAAAGTTTATACCCATGGAAAATTTTAGGGGCGAATTTTCACCCTTTGGTGAAATTAAGGGGTTTTAAATTTTTAGTGGGTGAATATTTTGTATCATAGTACATTTTTACAAATCGCCTCAAATTTATTTTATAAAAAAATTAGGTATGGAGTTTAGCCCACCTTATTTTAAGGGAGAGTGTAAAAAAGGTAAATTTAGCCCTTGAAATTAGGAGTTACAACCTTCTATTCGCCTAATTTTCAAGAATAAGTTTTATTTAAGTGAATCCTATGGGCCAAATACCATATTTTTAAAAGAGGTATGGTAAATTAATAAAAATATAAATAAATGAAAGGTATGGTAAATAAATAAAACATTTTTTATATTTACTCCATAAGTCACCTTATATACATGCAAGGGTGTAAACAAATAAAAATATAAATAAAGTGGAGGTATGGTAAATAAATAAAACCTCTTTTATACTTACTCAAAAGGTATGGTAAATAAATATAAATATAAATAAACTAGAGGTATGGTAAATAAATAAAACATGTTTTTATATCTAGTCCATAACCCTCTTTCTATTTATGAAGGCTCAAAAAAGAGGTTTTATTTAAGTGAATCCTATGGGCCAAATACCATATTTGTAAAAGAGGTATGGTAATTAATAAAAATATAAATAAACGAGGGGAATGGTAAATAAATAAAACATTTTTTATATTTACTCCATAAGTCACCTTATATTTACGAACACTCAAAAAATGCATTATATTTAGGTGAAACTTATGGCCAAAATACTATGGGGCAAATACCATGGGCTAGACTATTATTAATACCATGCAAAAAAACATTATTAACCCTAATATTAGTATTAATAAAAATAAAAATGGCACATGGTATTGACACATGGTATTCACGTGGAATGTAGCCTATTTAAAGGGGGGAATTGAACCAGCATAGATCCATCTTTACTCTAGATCTACTAAGCCCCAAGAGGGATCAAATATCGTGATATGCAAACTAGCATAGAGTGAAAAAATACGTTTTAACTTGGTTAAAATAAAAAATAAAATAAAAATCAATTATTAATTTTATTAATTTTTATAAATTACTAATAGTAATTTTGAAGCTCCAGGTTTACGATAAAGCATGGTATTGACCCATGGTAATACCATGGTATTCAGGTGAGCATAGACTATTTAAAGGGGAAATTCTATCATCTTAGATCCATCTTAATTCTAGGTCTACCAAGTGCTCAGAGGGATAAATAGATTTCATCCCTCTAAGAGTGGTAGATGTGGAGTTAAGATATAGATTTCATCCCTCTAAGAGTGGTAGATGTGGAGTTAAGATGGATATAGGTTGGTTTTTATGATAATGAAGATATTTAATAGACGTACGAAATTATATTGTAAAAACATCTTAAGGTGAATGGTTCAAGCTACATTTAGTCACTTCACAAAATTTATAAGAAATACCAATATCTCCATTAATATTGGTTTTTTTTATTTAACAAAAAAAATTCAAAACAGTGAAACCTTATCACTCTTTCCACATCACCCTCGCAGTAGATTTCCCACCATTTTTCGAACATTCTTAATATGATATCTTCATGAAAAAGTTTAGGTACTGATGTTGGATTAGTTGTTTGAAAAATAAGTTGGTTTGTACAACCTTTCATCTTTTGTGCTATTCTTAGTTTGTCCTTATGATCTGTAGGGGTTGGAGCCACTGCACCATATTTTCCTAAAAGGTGGAGATTGTTCACCAAAAAGGAAATTAATCTACATGTTACAAAGTTGTTAAAAAATTAGTAAATTATGCTAATAAGCAATTTAGATTGGAAGATATGTAATTAAATTTTATTATTTAATTGAAGATTTCCAATTAAAATAATAATAAATCTACTTTCATATATTCATATATTGATTGGAAGGCTTCTCACAATGGGCACTTCTTTCAATTAGATCCCCTTCAAGCCTTTGGGATACCTAATACTTTCTTATATAATATAGTTGGGGCTTGCTACTTGTTGGCGTGTTGGGGTAAATAAATTTGATGTGTTTTTTTTATCTCGCAGTTGGAGTCTATGGAATAAGAAAGAAATTTGATAATTTGAAAAAAGTGGTAGCTTGACAAAAGTTGTAGAGAAAACATTAATCTCTCCTACCTTGACAGAACTCGTGGTCAATATCAACACCTACAAGAACTTTGTTGTGGAATATTATCAAAACTAATAGAAGGATATGAAAGAGTGTATTGTAAGAACTTTGACAAACACGACCACTGAAACTTGGAACATTGTTTGTAGGAAGAGAAAATTATGTTTCTTTTTTCCAAACATGTATGTTAGTATATTACAGTTTAATGAATAGGTTTTCTTATTATCATATATGGTTTCATACTTTAACAAAACATTCGCCAAGACTTCACAATGTTTTATTATTCAGTATAAGATTTGCTAAGATCTTACAAGATTTTATTATTCAGTGAAAGATTCTCCATCACTGTACAAGATAATATAATCTAGTGAGAGATTCGCCAAAAAATTATATATACATATTATATTATTGGTAAAATTGCCTCCCATTTTTCCTATGTATCATGGGGATTAGCCCATTTATTATACATATAAATATAGGGTGGTTCTTAAAATTTTCCCTGCTTATAACCCTTTAAACCATCCTTATACCCAATAAAGATGCACTTTTCAGATTTACTATCCAACTTGGTTCATTTCTCCTTTGGAACATGTACATATGCATCACATCCAAATACCCTCAGATGTGAAAGAGAGGGTTTCTTACCAATCCATACCTCTTGTGGAGTTTTATCCTACAACGCTGATGAAGGTGATCTGTTGACTAGGTAACATGTTGTCTCCACTGCCTCTGCCCAGAATTCCTATCCTAACTCGGCACCACTGAGCATGCTTCTTGCGCTTTCCATGAACGTCTTGTTCATTCTTTCTGCAACTCCATTTTGCTGAGGTATATATGGAGTAGTCTTCTACCATGCTATACCACACTTCTAACAGAATTCTTCAAATCCCTTACTACAAAACTCTCCACCATTATATATCCTTAGCACCTTTATCTTCTTCTCTGTTTGGTTTTCCACCAGAGCCTTAAATTCTTTAAACTTGTCAAAGATTTCAGATTTCTTCTTAAGGAAATATATCCATGTATTCATTTAGAAGTCATCTATTAAATGATACATAGTAAATAGACTTACCCAGTGATGGAACCTTCACAGGTATAAACACATCATTGTGCACAAGCTTTAATATCTGTTTCGCCCTCTTACCACCAGAGGGGAAACTCACACGATTTTGCTTCCCGTATACACAATTTTCACAGAAATAAAAATCCGGAGAGCTATTACTCATACCTTTTACCATACCTTTACCATGAAGTATTTGAAAGCCCTTCTCTCCAATATGTCCAAGCCTTTGATGCCACAGCATGGTCTTCTCTCTAGAGACCACTAGATTTTCAGCTCCACTTTCAAGAACCATAGAACTGTTGCACCCATCAACAACAGTGCTACCTTGCAGCTTGTATAGAGCTCCAATCCAAACTCCCCACATCAATACCAGTGCTCCCCGAACCATCTTGCATGTATCTTTCTCGAACACTATCTTTACGCCTGCATCATCCAGCTTGCTTATAGAAATCATATTTCTAGCCAATGCAGGAATATGTAGAACACCCGGAAGTGTTCTAACCCTTCCACCTTGCAACTTCAACTTTACTTTTCCACGACCAATGATTCTAGCTTTCCTATCATCCCCCAACAAGACATCACCACCATCGTATTTCTCATACTTGCAGAACCACTATCTATGGGGAGTGAAGTGAAAAGATGCACCTCATTCAATCAACCATGCCTCATGATCTACATGTGTACTTGAAGAAACCAAGTACACATCCCCACCTTCATCTGAGGTGGTTTTCACCTCTATAGAAGGAGCATCATTAGGTCCCTTTCCTTTATCAGGAGCTTTAGATTTACAATCCCTTTTGAAGTGCCCTTTCTTTCCACTTTTCCAGCACACCACCTTTACAGGTTTTCCTGGAGATTTAGATCTCCCTCTAGATTTAGATCTCCCACTCGATGACTTATTTTTGTTTTTGTTCTGGGACTGTCCTCGTACAGACAAGGCATCACCATTCTGTCTCTCCATATTTTTCTGTCTCATCTCCTCCGTCAGCAAGGCTGAGACTATTTCATCAAACTGCAAGGCAGTTACATTGTTACCTATTGCAATAACCAGAGTATCCCATGAATCTGGTAGAGAACACAACAAACTGATGCACTTATCTTCATCTGAAATTTTAATATCAACAGATGCTAACTGACTTACCACAGTATTAAATGCGTTCAAATTCTCTGTCACCAAGTCTCCATCTTTCATCCTCAAGTTATACAGCCTTTTCTGCAAGAATAGTTTATTCAGAAGAGACTTAGATTGGTACAAAGTCCCTAACATGTCCCACAAAGCCTTCGCCGTAGCTTCCCCTGATACATTCAGCAATACTGAATCTGAGACACACAATCATATTGTGCTTTTTGCCTTCCGATCCAACTTCTTCCATTCTTCATCGGTCACTCCCGTTGGTTTAGTACCCGGATCTACCGCGATCCACTGATCTTTATCCACCAACAGATCCTCCATCTTGAGTTTCCACAACTCAAAACTCTGACCATTGAACTTCTCAATCTCTATCTTTCCGCTGCTCGCCATCTTCTTTCACCACCAGAATCGATCTCGGAGATCTCCCACTGAACAGGGTTTACACAGGCCCGAGCGAAACCCCTTAGCAACAAAGGCGTCCCCTTGAAGCCAAAACAACTCTGATACCAAATGTAGGTTTTTAACCCCGTACAGAAATTACCTGCATACGAATTCTAAATCACAGGAAAAATAAAAATGCGAGAGCATAACACATAAAACACATATACACAGAGAT